>JAYXIM010052185.1:0-10006 GCA_037575425.1 Anastrepha fraterculus | reverse complement strand
ATAGAATCTACAATAGTTGTAGATCGAGCGGTTACATTGGCTGGCACATGTCGTCCGAATGAAAGTAAAGGTTTCGGCTCTGAAAGTATTCGATGTGGTACCAGCTGGTGGTAGCGGAGGAAAATGAAGGCCTCCTCTAAGTTAGAAAGTTCAGGTGGAGAGGGACTTGACCTCACTTGGTTTGTCCAACTAGCGTCGGTTACCACGAGAATGAACGGCGCGCTTTGTTAAACTCGGCCAAAATCACTTAAGCGGTTATAGCCATTTAGGAAGAAGGAGACAAAGATGGAGCACAAAGATAAATGATACTGCTTGAAGAATACCTCTGACTAGTCAATCGGCAACGAGAACCATATTATGACTTCGGATCTGAAAAATTTTGTGAATGTAGGCGAGACGCACAGAAATTTTTGAGCCCACTCCGCTCGATTTATATAGACTGCATGATAAGGTCTCCAAATAAAGGAAGAGTAATCTAATTTGAGCCAAATAAACGCAGATTATAATATTTTAAGAGTATGTTGGTCAGTGGATGGCGATGAGAGGCGTCTTACAAAAGCGAGCATAGCCAGCGTATTGGAAAGGGCAAAATTTAGGTGCGTGATAAAATTGAGCCTTGAATCAAAGAAAACTATTAAATCTTTAATAACATCAGACGAAGCAAGATATAATATATGACAAGAGGTATTTAGAGGGTTTTGAAGCTTTAAGAATATGATTTTATGATATTTTTCAGTACTAAGAAGTTGTCGATTCATAACGAACCAGAAAAAAAATGATTTAGGTTAAACTTTAGGACCACTTAATCACTAAAATTTCTTATTTCAGCATACACTTTTTGATTATGAGCATAGAGAAAACAATTAGCAAACGAAAAAAACGACCAGATATCATTAATAAACAAAACAAATAGCAAATGTCCTAAAATACTACCCTGAGCTACACCAGAGGTGGCAATAAACTGTTTCGAAGAACATCCATCGATAACTACTGTGCTGCACCTCTTTATTAAATAGGGTCGAGTCCAATGAAGGAAAGTCGAATGAAAACCGAGAAATGCTAATTTATTTACTAAAATCGTATGGGAGATTTTATCGAAGGCTTTAGAGGAGTCCACGTATATCGCGTCATTTTGGTATCCGCTCTGAAAGCCTGCGTGGCATAATTTATGTACTATAGGTTATGTAGATATATTTAAATACAAAACTACTTATAGTGTAATATTTGAATTACTAAATGCGACGGTGACTATCCAGCAATGGAAAGTTAGTTCAAGCAATTTGAGCAAATTTGGGGAATTCAACTAAGTTAATTATTTTACATTCTTTTCATCTTAAACTTTTAATTTTCATTCTCATTAAAAGTTGAGTCAGAAGAACACAAAATTAATTTCCTACATAAGTCATCTCTTGCTAGGCTAAAGTGCTTATCTGTCTTCACAACACTTCTCGTAATGAAAAATAAACTAGGAGCTGAATGTGACATCAAACTGTAAGTCCCACTATTTAAGGCACGATATCTTGACGCATACCTCACATCAGAAGAGAAGATTCATATAAACACCATCCATAAACGTAAACTACTATTATTAAAATAGTATATCAGTTGGACCCAGTTTAAGTTAACAAGTTCTTCCTATACATTTGGATAAAGTACATAACATGCTTCAGAATTTCTGTTGAGTTAGAATTCAGGGGAAATGATAACATTTAAATGTTATGACTTCAATGAGATTTCAATAGAGCGCCATGTTTGAGACATGGAATTTGCTATGCTGTGAAATATCTTTGTTTATTTTATGAGCGATTTGAGGTCTTTAGAGTTGCGGCACATATTTGTGATGGTTATTTCGTGGTAACGATAACAGAATCTCTAGTGATCTGCACCATCATTCTGCTAAATTATTTGAAGCCTAAGTCACTATCATCTATTTAGCTCTTAAAATATTGACAATGAATGTATGAATGAATTATACATTTTCAAAAGCATATGCATTTATTGTACATTCTGTCAAAAGCTACCGGCAATTGTTCAATAAAATGGGAAATAATTGTTTAATCATCAAAATTTACTTTGTCGCCTTCAAAATACGCTTCATTCGAGCCAACGATTAGTCCAGTCATCAAAGCCACTTTTAAATGCGTTTGAAGAGATCTTCTTCAGCTCCTTCAGCGAATTCTTTTTAATGGCCTGTATCGGCTTTAAGCGGCAATTAAGTTTGGGAAAACGTAAAAGTCACAGGGGGCTAAATCCAGTGAATACGGTGGTTGTTAGATGATATTTGTCGAGTTCTTGGTCAAAAAAGTGTTCACAATATAAGCCTTGTGAGACGGGGCGTTATCATGGTGCTAGATCCATGGCTTTCTTTCCACAAATTGGGTGGTTTCCTACGCACATTCTCTCTCAAATGTCGCATAACTTCCAAATAACATTATTTATTTACCGTAGAACCATTTGTAATTTATTCTAAGTGCTCAACACCATGATAATCAAAGAAAACGAGTAGCATAACTTTCACTTTTGACCGTCTATGGCGTGGTTTTTTGGGTTTCGGCTCATGTGGATAGCGCCATTCAGCCGCCTGTTGACTGGTTTGCATGTGAAACTCATATATTCACGTCTCATCCCCTGTTATGATGCGCTGGATAAACGTTGGGGCCGAATTCACTTGCTCAAGCATGTTTTCAGCTACCTTCTTCCGATGAATTTTTTGAAAGAAATTCAATTTTCTTGGAACGAGTCGAGTAGCCACGTATCTCATGTCCAATAGATGGTGTAAAATATTGCGAATCGCGTGAGACACGCTAAGGTCACGAGCTACCTCCCTCAAACTTAAATGATGGTTTTCCAGCACCATTCCCTTGACATTGTCGACGTTTGCATCCGTTGAAGACGTTGATGGGCGACGGGGCAAATCTTCCACGACTTCTCGGTCCTCTGCAGAAGCATAATATCTTTCGTAGACCCGTGTTTTTGATAAAGCACATCCGCCATAGGCTTTCTGCAACATTTTCAACGATGCGGCACACGAAATCCCATTCAAAACATAAATATAAGACAAATTCTTGGTGCGATATTTTTATCCATATTGAAAATTGTAGAGCACACCTGCGGTTGACTGATATATTGTAATCAAATGCCAAAAACAAGCTAATTTTCCGATCACGCTGAAACTCTTCGACACTATAGAGGATAGTTGTACCAACATTCTAGCAAAAAAAATTTAGACATATGTGCAACACGCGCTTTTTAAATGAACAATTCCTGATATTTTTTCTACAGAATGTAGTTTTCTTAAGCCACCTTTTGTAGTATTACCTATATTCTGATAATTCCATTTATCAGTATGAATTTTCAATAAGCAAGAAACTGGAAACAATGCATTGTAAGGTGAGCAAGTTTGTGTCTCTCGCATCGTTGAAAATCTATTATTTGCAGAGGAAACACAATAAAATAAATCTACTTTACTATTGTTGCTTGTCTTATTTTTCCTCTTCTATATTTGTAAATTCTTAATACAGAACTTAAGCGATCACAGTAATGAATTGTTCATTAATTTTAGTATAAATGTGATGAATAATTCTTTACTCTTTCTTATTTTTTACATTTAACAAAACTATAAAGTTTAGACTATAAAATATTATATCTTATAATATGATATTTGTCTCTGCTTCGTGCTGCTTCACCCAGTTGTTCAATAGTCAACAGTCCATAATCCTGTCCACTCTCTTATGTTACGTAACCCAGGCATTTGCTTGCTAACAATTTCTCGCTTGCCTTCGATTTTGCCTTGCCGAATCAATTCCAACAACTCATATTCAGGACCACGCATAATATGACAAAAATAAGTGGTCTTGCGGCGCTTTATCGTCAGAGACATCCTCCATCCTTTCTAAATTTCTTTAAGACTTCCTGTTACTAACTTTGTCTGTCCACGATATTCTCATCATCCGCCGTTAGCAGCACATCTCTTTTTTTTTGTGAATTTTTGTAAACATACGAGTAAGTATATTTATATGCATCTAAAACTAAACCAAAAAAGAGGCTTTAAGAACAGAAAACTAAAAGCGGTTTGAAAACGAATTGAATAAAACTTTCAAAAGAAACACTTAAGCCTGTTAGTCGTAGAAATTCTTACTTGCCATCAAAGCAAAAATCTTGAACACATTTGGAAGCACAAATAATTCGCAGCCCATTCAGTGCAATCGATTGCTTCATTTAAATTTAAGTGAACGTACAGGGTGCGCCGACTTAGTCTAATAAATTTGGAAAATTATATTTTTGAAGTGAAAACTTCTTTAAAATCGTTGGGAGTGATTTGAGACTCGATGAAATGAAAAAGCGACACTAAAAAGAGACATACATATAGATGTTATAGTATATAGCCTGCGAGAGAATGAGATAGAACACAGTTATAGAGCGTTCCCTATTCTCCGTCTCCTCTTTGTGCGGTGCTTCGTAGCTTCCCCACTCTTGGCTACGAAGCGTTATATGTTGATATACGTATATGTGTGTGGCTGCGTACTGCTGAGCCACGCTAGTATAGTGCTGAGCCACGCTAGTACAGCGGTTCCTCTAATTGACTTTCTCAATACAACATTCAATTTAAAAATGTGTAACATCGCACTGAATCGACAACACGATCAAAAACCACAATTGACGCGGTATTTCAAAGATATGTTGATAACATCGAAACCAAAGCATTTGTATCATATTTTAGCTATCATAAGCCACTTGTATCATTTGTTGAAATTGAAAACATTGAGGAAGAATAATAATAAAATGAAGAAAATAAAATATGAACTTTATAGCAATATTATAATGAACCTATAATTATCCCGCTCCTAATGCTGCTTTCGTCTCATTCTCTCTCAGTTTGTTTTACGGAAGGTTTCACTTCTATCGCGTCTAACCGTTAGACTGGTATTTTTTTTTTATTTTATTAAGTTTATCCTTGTGCTAGCTAATATTAAGGAATATCAGTTAAAAATCGAACAGAAAAACCCAATTATGTCATTGAAGAGATAATCACTGAAAATAGCATAACCTGAGCAGTGAACACTTTTAAACGATTTAAATCACCGGGTTCAGATGGATTATTCCACGCGTTGACGTGTAACACTTAGGCCAGAGTTTCGTCGAGTTAAATGGCACGGCAAGGGGTTAAGGGCATCGCTGACTGTTCAGTTCTACTTGAACGGATAAAGTTTAACGTTCCCCAAAGAAGTCTTCACAATTTTTACCCTTTTTATTTTTATTGGGACTAAATTTGCGAGTAATGCATCTATTGCTCGCGCACTTGGAAACTGTAGTTCGTTATCTAATACCAGTTAGCTCGATTTTGCTTAATCCAGATCTAATTTTGAAAAACATTTAAACTTAGTTACTTACTATTGTATTTATAAGGCGTTTTTCAATAGGTGCGCTTCAACTTTTTTCCGATAGGGAGGGCGAACGACGCAATATTTTTTATTTTTCGCTTGTCATTTGTAAACTTCATTAGTATACATTTCATCATGAAACGCTACACACTTGAGCAACGATTGCAAATCATTGAATTTTATTATAAAAATGCGTGTTCTGTTAAGAAAGTTTAAAGTCGAAAAATCATCTTCAGTGATGAAGCTCACTTTTGGCTCAATGGCTTTGTCAATAAGCAAAATATGCGTTACTAGGCAGAAAGCAATCCACACGTGATTCATGAGGCACCGTTGCATCCCGAAAAAATCACTGTTTGGTGCGGTTTACATGCCGGCGGCGTAATTGGCCCATATTTTTTCGTTGACGAAAACGATCGCCACGTTACTGTGAATGGAAATCGATACCGCGACATGATAAACGATTATTTTTGGCCGCAATTGAATGGTATGGACTT
This sequence comes from Anastrepha fraterculus, assembly GCA_037575425.1. Taxonomy (NCBI): domain Eukaryota; kingdom Metazoa; phylum Arthropoda; class Insecta; order Diptera; family Tephritidae; genus Anastrepha; species Anastrepha fraterculus. Next base: position 4,131 of record JAYXIM010052185.1, on the reverse strand, counting down.
AGACGACATGTGGTGTCAACAGGACGGGATCCCAAGCTACACAGCACACGCTACAATTGATTTATTGAAGAGTAAGTTCGATGAGCGCATTATTTCCAGAAATGGACCGGTCGAATGGCCACCGCGCTCGTGTGATTTGACGCCTCTAGACTATTTTCTTTGAGGTTATGTGAAGTCATTGATCTACAGTAACAAGCCGGCGACGGCTCAGAGCCAATATTGAACGCGAAATTGCTGGAATTTCGGCCGATTTATGCAAAACAGTGGTCGAAAATTGGGTTCAACGATTGAAATCGAATTTCATACTTAAATGTATATGTTCAAACTCGATAATAAAAAAAAACTTTGTTAAAAAAGTCAAACCGTTTGTGCTTTATTCAAAAAAAAAGTTGAAAAGCTCTTACTGAAAAACGCTTTATTAATTGCTAATATTATATTGGCTAAATTTGGTTTGCTTTTCTTTGGATTTGTGTCGAGTCTGCAAGGTAATTTGTACTGTAGATTCTTAAATAAGTAAATAAATAAATAAATGACACATTGTGTCACCTTTGAGCGCAGAACGTCCACAATATTTGTGATTGATACTACATGTAGATCGATTGTTTCCAATGCAAGGCGACACTATTTCGGCGCACTCGTTGCACGTTTATCGGTACTTAGTTCAAGTTATACTGAATTAGTGTTTAAAAGACATAATTGATGTCACCTATTTGTTGAAAATTTTCAGAGTTATTCAATAATTCCATTGAAAAGTTTGAAATCGCAAACCCTGTATTGCATGTGATGGCGATGTCTCGTCTCTACACTTTGCGCATTCCATACAAATGTAAGTACGCATTTGAGTAATTCATATTTGAAACTCCCTTTAATAACGCCTGAGTAAGCCTAAACGAGAAAGGGCTGAGATGTATGCACATATAGTAATGGATATGTTGCTTACGTAGTTATACGTAAACGTGTGCATGTGAAATTTGTGCAATTGCATTTAGATAGATTTCCTTTCGCAAATGCCCGAATCCACAAAAGCAGTTTTACAATCTAATAGTCGCATTTAATCTGTGTACACCACTTTTCACAGCAGCATAGGTTTAAAGTGCATACAGATATATGCATTATAGGTATGTACGAGTATTGGTAAATCGAAATAGAATTCTAGATATTGTAGATTCTGCAACATTCCTCCTACCTCAAGGAAAATCAATTTCACTATGTGAAGTTAAGCCTCGATTGTCTTTTAAATGCGGTACTTTATTGAAATTGCATGAAATTACTGCATTTTAAGTGCAGGGTAGTTTAAACATTTGATGAAAGAGAGAGGAATGGGTAAGGAGGTATTTTGAGCGATAACGATTAGAAACTAGATATTGAAAAAACGTACCACATGTTAATCAGAAAATTCTACTGCGGCTTAATATCTAAGCTTGTTAACCCCTCAGCCGTGGTAAAACAAAGAAAATTCAAGATACGCAACCGTTAACCGCTTGTAGGGTAGCTGAGGAGTAGAGGAGTAAGAACAAAGGTAATTCTACTTCATTGTCCTCCACAAAACTTTTCTGGTAGCTGTAGGCATTGAAAGTTATGTTGAGTAACCGCATTTCTACCTATTGGGCAGTGTTCAGTGCAGTCCTTCATCAACCTCGAGACTTGTGAGCGGCTTTGCATTTAATTTTTCTTACCCAGCACTAGCTGAGTTGACTTGAGGGCCTGAGCACACTACATGTGGTCAAGAGCAGAGTTTGAAATTACTCTGCAACTTCCTAGTTTTAATTTTTGCTCTCGCTACTGCTCTGAGCTTGAACAGATGAGTAGTGGAGCAGATAGCGCAAGACGCGGGATCAACTATTTTATAGCAATTTCGTATTACGTCAAGTAAACCTGCATGCGCCTTAGATTGTAGTTTGGAGAAAAGGAGATTCATAATTTTCGCGGCATAATTTTCGCGATATGGATGGCATACTCCAGCTTAGATCATACGAGTAAAGTAAGAAGTGCCTTTAAAGTGTATGGATCAGAACCAAAACGCCGAATGAAGGCAAATGTAGAATACGATTTGGCGATGACAAAATTCAAATGGCTAAGAAACTGCAAAGTGAAGTCAACGGCTACCCTCGAACCGGTAACTTCATTAAGATTGTTCAGACGTGAGTTCTGCATATAATATGAGGTAGAAATTAAATGCTTAGAAAATTACCCATGGGAGCATTTCTTAAGAGCCTCTTATCAGTGGCTTCAAAAAAAGGTGTTTTATCTCAATTTTTTTCGAGGCGAAAAAAGCTACACACAGGAATAATCTTTTGCATTTATTTGAAGGCATGATTGAAGAGTAATAAACAATTTTTTAACATGAATAAAAGAACAAAATGGCGGGCATATAAGGGATCTCGCACAGCTTCTCGTTGCGCGTTAGTAAAACGGCGTGTAGTAGTTTTCACCTGAAACACAAAAGATATGCTTTCCTGCATATACTAGACTACTCTTGTGTAAAAATATTAAAAAATGAACACACAATTAATTATTGAAAAAAAGTGTTTTTTTTTCGCTATTTTTTTCAAAAAAGGTGTTAAATAACATTAAAAAATGATTTTTTTGTTTTTTGTATTTTGTTAGTTAATGAGTTGCGCATTTTAATTATCTTTATATAGATTATCGGTTTGAAACGATAACTTTCGTCGTTTTTTTAAATCTTACACGCCATTTTCAAAAACATGGTTTTGAGAAAACGGGTTTCAAAGTTTTCAGAAGGTAGACAGTATACTCACACGAGGGACGGTACACAAGCCTGTAACTCCAAAATCACTTTGAGTTCCACTATAAAATTTTGAAGGCATATTCTCCTATAATATATCTATCGATTGCAGTAAAAAACAAAAAATCGAAAAAATCGATTATAACAAGCCCCTCTTAATACTAAGTTGAAATAGATTCCTATCACAACATGCCGCAACGTTGTTGAGGTCTGATTGAAGAATCAGGCGCGCTTAGTACATTTAAAAAAAAATTTAAATCAGCTGCATATAAAAGAAAGAGAGAAATTGAAACATTCAGATATGGCATTGATAAAAATTACAAAGAACAAAGGGCCACAGAGCGCTGCCCTGAGGGACACTCGAAAAGGCAAATAAAGGATAAGAAGATACTTATCGACAATGACTTTATACATTCACAATTGAAAATGTACGATTTTATTTGAGGATAATAGAGTGCAACTCAACAGGATCAGCACTAGATAAGCGTTCACTTTGATTGGATCAGGACAACCAACTTTACTGAGGTCACTCTTGGAAAAATCCATATAAACCGCACCAACTTGAAGGCTATTATTGAAAGAAGACGTAGACAAATGAAAAAATAGTGATATTAAGGGGAAGTCTACTGTGAATTTTTCAAAAAATCGATTTTTTTTTTTATTAGCTTAAAAAATACTTTGAACCCTCTTAAATAAGGTACAATATGTGTTACAGCTGGCTAAATTTTTCTTCGTTGAAATTTCGACCTTTTTCCGAAGCGCTCCAAAGCGCGTACCTGTGGCACATGAAACTTTAAACGCATTTTTCTCGAAACTAAGTTTTTGTATACGGTGTACACGATATCTCGAGTTCTGATAAATGAATCAGCTTAAAAATTTAATTATATATTCTCTGTAATAGTGTCTCTCGTCTGACATAGGATTTTTTTGATATCGTTATTTGTTAAATTGTTATAAACAATAGTAACATCAATTTTAGGCAAAAAAAAAGAAAAAAATTTCAAGAATTTTTTTTCAACGCCAAAATTTTTTATCGACATAATCCTACGTCAGACGAGAGTCAATACTATGTATATGATAACAATATTTTGTTTTTTTTGTTTTAGATCACCGAAACGTAAGATTTCATGTACACCGTTTAGGCACCTAAGAAAAGCGGACCTGCGCTTGCAGAAGTGCCACAGCGGCCATTTTGAATATTTTGACTTAAAATTTTTTTTTCAAAAACTTAAATATATAATAAAGATAAGAGTTTAAATAGATTTTATGTACGAGCAATATTTTGTTAGAAATAAAATCCGGAAAATAAGCCTGTTTTTTCGCTTGTCACAGTAGACTTCCCCCTTAATGATAGTTGACCTAGCAGCCATTAAACTATGCTGATT
>JAYXIM010052184.1:0-10021 GCA_037575425.1 Anastrepha fraterculus | reverse complement strand
GTCCAGTCAAAAGAGACGAAAAAAATAGCCAACTTCATAATTTTAGGAGGATGCGAGTTTATGGTTTTATTATGTAAAGCCCATCACTGTGAACTTAAATTTGAGTTTTCGGGGTCGGGGGTTGTGTCCCGCGGCCGCCATCTTGGAAATAAGGGTGCAACTAGTTTTTGCGATTATCTCGTGAATTTCGAAAGTTACGAAAATTTTGTAAAATACTTTTTTGTAGATAATAATATTATCTACAACTTTCATTCAAAACTTTTTTTTGTAAAATTAATAATAAAAAAGTTATAAACAAAATTACGCGAAAAATTAAGGGATCAATTGTTTTAAAGCGTAATAACTTCTTTTTTATAGATTTTATGGAAAATATACTTTAGAGCTTTTTTATAGAGCATTCTTTTGTGAACATTTTTGTCTATAAGTTTTTTCCGCTATCTTTATTTAGTCGTATGATTTTGAGCTGCTAAGCGGAGCAACCAACACATTAGCGAAGCGCGTACATGATTACACAGGCCGACAAAATTTAACCAACATTCAGACCCAGAAACCAGACTATATATTTCCGAAGGTTTATGATGCGCTGAATCCAAATCTGGCCTCAGAATTGCTCTATCTGCTCTGGTTTTCGAGATATCCTAACCTAAAAGTGCAAAAAACTCCATTTTTGCCCATATTTGAGGTTATGTACCCTTGCAGATGTTTTCTTTTACCAAAATTAAAGGATGGCATCTTTAAATACAAGCCTTCTTTTTTCAAATGGCGTTTTGTTTGCTCAAATATCATTTTTTTTCGCAGAGATATCGCATTTTGAAATTTTCATGTTTCGAAATTTTCCTACACCTGAAAATCGATTAAGATAACATAGACATGATATAGTCGATTACTAATTTTCTTGAATTGAGTCTTATTTTTCTTAAAATTTTGTCTCACACCATAAGTGTGTCACACACAGCCCTAACCCCTAGAAACCACCCCTATCATACCGCGAGCAGGCTAACCCACTTAACCGCAAGCAGGCTTACCCACAAACTCCAAATTTACATACTATTAATCCATATATATCAGGCCCTCAAGCCCAAGAAAATTAGTAATCGACTATATCATGTCTATGTTATCTCAATCGATTTTCAGGTGTAGGAAAATTTCGAAACATGAAAATTTCAAAATGCGATATCTCTGCGAAAAAAAATGATATTTGAGCAAACAAAACGCCATTTGAAAAAAGAAGGCTTGTATTTAAAGATGCCATCCTTTAATTTTGGTAAAAGAAAACATCTGCAAGGGTACATAACCTCAAATATGGGCAAAAATGGAGTTTTTTGCACTTTTAGGTTAGGATATCTCGAAAACCAGAGCAGATAGAGCAATTCTGAGGCCAGATTTGGATTCAGCGCATCATAAACCTTCGGAAATATATAGTCTGGTTTCTGGGTCTGAATGTTGGTTAAATTTTGTCGGCCTGTGTAATCATGTACGCGCTTCGCTAATGTGTTGGTTGCTCCGCTTAGCAGCTCAAAATCATACGACTAAATAAAGATAGCGGAAAAAACTTATAGACAAAAATGTTCACAAAAGAATGCTCTATAAAAAAGCTCTAAAGTATATTTTCCATAAAATCTATAAAAAGAAGTTATTACGCTTTAAAACAATTGATCCCTTAATTTTTCGCGTAATTTTGTTTATAACTTTTTTATTATTAATTTTACAAAAAAAAGTTTTGAATGAAAGTTGTAGATAATATTATTATCTACAAAAAAGTATTTTACAAAATTTTCGTAACTTTCGAAATTCACGAGATAATCGCAAAAACTAGTTGCACCCTTATTTCCAAGATGGCGGCCGCGGGACACAACCCCCGACCCCGAAAACTCAAATTTAAGTTCACAGTGATGGGCTTTACATAATAAAACCATAAACTCGCATCCTCCTAAAATTATGAAGTTAAATCCTCTTTTGACTGGACTATTATAAGCTTTGCAGAAAATGTGCACTTCGCACAACCAAATTGAATTGAAATTTAATAAAATCCGTTCGTGTTTTCCGGTAATTGGCTTCAATTAAGAACAAATTTCCATACATAAAAAGAACCGAATAATCAAAAATGCTTTTTTTCTTTCCAAGTGTATAAAATATTTTTAACAATTCCAAAGTATTAGATTGAATTTATTTCATAGAAAATAGTAAAGAACCTATTCCGCTGTGGCACAAAGGCATTGATGAATGCTAATTAATTAGGTTAGGTTAGGTTGAAGCTGTTGTCCACTCAGACTCATAGTCCATTGCGACGCCTCGTGGGGAACTAAAATGAATTAAAAAACGCCAATGAATTAAAAAACTTAAAATGCCATTGCAGTGTGACAGGGAAAAAGCTATATGTCTATGCAAACGAAATTTTTTTAACTCTCTACCCACAAAAAACTTTAGCAAAATTGCACCCCATTCTCTGTACTACTCAGAAAATTCGATTTTTTGAACGCTGGCGTTACAAAATATTACACACGCAATAGCTGGATAAATTACATGAATATGAATAGCGAGTGAAAAACGAGTGGTGCAGGCAAATGCGTAGACGAGGTCAGAGTGGAGTGGACGGAAATTGAATCCCGGAAAATTGAGTAGGCACTAAAGCTGTGGCATAATCTTGCCTGTAAGTCGACCAAGGACAATAAAGATGAGAGCGAAAAGATGCCAGTGCCAACCAGTAAAGTCAGGGAGGCAGGCAAACAGCCACCATTACGAACAGACAGTCAGCGAGCGCAGCACAACTGTATAGTCGTAAGGGATGCGGTGTAAGCACCAACCAGTTGTTGTGGTTATGAATTGCGCTCGTTAGAATAATTTATGTGAGCCACATAAATTTGATTTTATTATTTATAATTTTCAGCGACCATCTAACTGCATGCATCTGTATGGTAAAATATACTTGTATTGGTATGTGTGAAGCTTCTGCTAAAGTTTGTGCGCACTTGTTTTTTGTTTTAGTTGAGCGTTGAGTTGTATAGGGTGTTTTTTTAGAGGTTAGGTTTTAAAGTTGGCAATACTTTTTTCGTAGATGGTCTTTTTGACAGCTGTCACTTGATTTATGCTCAGTTTGGTTTGCCATTTCATAATGAATAGACTTACACCTGAACAACGTTTGCAAATCGTGCAAATTTATTACGAAAATAATGGTTCGGTTCGCGCGACGCATCTAAGAAAATTTTGTTCAGCGATGAAGCTCACTTTTGGTTGAATGGGTATCATTTTTAAAACATAATGGCAAACCCTTATCTTTATAATAAAGCTAAATTCTTGGCCATAACATTAAATTATATACGTTTTATTTCATTTTGAAAACCTAACCTCTAAAAAAAACACCCATTAGAAAAGTGTAAGCGCATCGAAATCAACTGGAATGGGAATGATAATACGAGAACTTTACTCAAGAGTGTAACTAAAAATAGGTTGACCACCAGCGGCGAATGGAAGTTATCTAAATATGGAAAAAAGTGGCATAAAACCTTATTGAAATAATTTTATATTATATAATTGTACGTGCAAATATATGCTTACTGGAATGTACCTATGTATCTATTCGTACAGGTTGTGGAAGTACTCGTAAGTAAAAATAGGCGATGAGTGAAATAAATCTTCAATATAGAGGAGTCTAAGTCTAAGTGAAACTGATTTTTGTATACGCGAAGAACTTTTAACTTAAAGTTAGATTACATGTCTGTCCTATAGAAAAAGGAGTGGGCATACTTCGAAAATTACGAAGCTTAGTTACGTTGAAATGGTTGCCCATAAAGACGGCACACTTGCACGAAAGTCAAAAATTGGTCCAATTGCTAAGAAAAGCGTCTCATATAATACTGGATGTTCAATAAGTTTTGCGGTTCGATAAGAAAAACACAATTTTATATTTTGAAATACACTTTAAATATTATTCAGTATAGTCTCCCTGAACATCAATGCACTTGTTCCAACGAGATTCTAATTTATGAGTTCCATTCCCGACATGAGCATAGGGAAGGGCAGCTAAGTACGCTTCACCAGCTATTATGACCTTATCATTTGATGAAAAGTGCTTTTCCACTTGGTGGTTGCTCTAACAATTCGAACTAAAATTAATGGATTTCAGCCATTGTCAAAATGCTCTTGTGGCACGCTGCATTGTCCTGATGAAAAATAGTTCTTTCTTTCGCAAACTGGGTACTTTTTCACGAAGTTTTTCCCTTCAGTAGGTCTTTAGAATCTTTTAGGATCGAGGTGCTAGACCCAATTCTCATCCAAAGTGATAAATTAGGCGCACAAAAACCACTTTATTCGTTCGAAATCGCTCTAAATGTTGCTGAGAAAGTCGCACTCGAATGTGTTTCTGTTCCATTGTTAGCGCGAATATGGCACCCAATGTGGTGCGTTATTCGACCCAATTGAACCAGTTGCAGGAGTGAGGCAAAACAAGCGAACAAAGGTCGGTTGAGATTAAAATACGCAAACGAATATTGAAATGGACTTGGCCGCAGATAAAGTCAAAAGCTGCAAATCGATATCCGTTCTTTGCACCCCCAGCCGGTGCGGCAAGAAATAATAATAATAAATGCTGTAACGAATTCACTTTCACATCCTCCATACAGCTTTCGAAAAAGAGAGTCGAAATTGCGTAGAGTCTGGCCGCAAGATTTCCAATAGAGTTTAATCTATCTGGTTAAGACTTCCACCACTAACGAGAGATATGGCTTTATTATCCATGGATTTAAGGCCACTCAATCACCTTCGATCGATTTGTATCCGAAAGGCTTTACAAACCCTGCATTTCAATGTTTTCGGACAGCTTTCGCTGAGTTGTCACGATACCCATTTGTTAGCTGATTTTAGGATCCAGAAAGCTGATTTTAGGTATCCCTCGTGGTGACCGAGATGTTAGCTGAAGTGTACTCTGCCTTGCCAGCTGTAATTTCCTGTAGAACCACTGTGGCCTGATATCCATTATAAGCTTAAATGAAGCAACCGAAAGCAAAGTCGGGCATTCCTCGACCAATTTCCTTCGTACTAGGGCCATGGTTGTTGCTTGACAATTGATTTAACTCTGAATAATTGCTAGTAGGTGTTATAGAGCTGGATATAAGTCAGACCATTCACGTGGTTTTTTAAAAGAGCTCTACATCCGCTCTACCTAACGGCTAATAAAAATAGCCTTAAAAATGCTCTGAAGAGTCTTCTACCTGTCGGCGTTAAAGTGTCTCAGTAAAATCGATTCTGCCAGAGATTAGTCTGAACAAATCGACTGTCATACAAAACAAATTTAGATAACGGTTGGGTTAGATTTCAGAGCACCGGCAACGATGTTTTTACTTTATATTTTCCCTTTCATTCCGAAGATATACTCGTAAGTCTTCACTGTTTCCAATTTTTAGCGGTGCACTGTATACTTTCACATACGAATGCGTTTAATTTTATTAAAATTTCCATTACATAAACTTTGCTCTAAAACCCACATACCCAAACATGCATACATACAAACGTGGCTGAAGTTTTGTTACGAGTGGACGGTCTGCCGAGACTTCCAAGGTCTGCCCGCAAAATTTTAGAGCTAAATTTTTACAATTGACTGAGCAACTGAGTAGAGAAGCGGATTTATATATTACTTCTGATGGAATTGGCCGGATTCAAGGAAGTATAATGTGAAGAATTTAAAAATGTATTTTTTATTGTGGCAGCAAATTAAATTAATTTCCTCAAATTTAAAAAAATTCAAGAAATATTAAAGAAATTCAAGAAATGAACTTTACGGAATTTTGTATTTTATATTTTCGTATGTAGGGCAATTAAATTTTTTTAGAGAGAAATAAATTATAAATAAACAATAATATTGTGCGTTTGTTTTCGACTCATTGCTTTATTCCCCGTTTAATTTTATTTAATCAACCACAGAAGCAGGTATTTTTTATTTATGACGATCTGAAGCACTGGAATGTTATTTGAAATACCAATTGCAGCTTGACTTCCACACGAATTGTTTTATTATTTACTTCCACTTTCATCCACTTCAACTAATTCTCTTGAAATTTGCCATTTCGACGAAAACTCGCAATTTAGGTATTGTTCGCACAAATACAAACCACTTATTGTTTTACTCGCGTAACAACAACTAAAAAATAATAATAGTAAAAAATAAGCAACTGCGAAGTGACCCTCACTTATTGTACAGACTTTTCCTCCTTCATCATAATTGCACTTAATTTATTTTTTATTCGGAAAATGTTTGTTGGTGATTGACACATTTCCATGTTATTGATTACATATACATACATATAAACTCACATGTGCATGTGCAAATATAAGGGGTGAGTAATTATTTTTGTAATATCTTCCAGTCGCGATATATCAGCCATTGTATTCGCACGTGTGGCTTCGAACTATTAAAACTTTCATTTCATTACCCTACAAGAATTCACCCTATGGAAACTAATGCAAACAACATTTTTGAACTAATACATATGCACATGCTTTTAATACTTTTGCCTTTGATATAAACTAGAGCAAAAGGGACCATGTGGCTCTTTTTCTTGAATCTAATAAATATATATGAAAGAGTGAATCCAAGTGGGACAAAACTGTACTTTGCTCTTGGAATGCATGCATCTGTGTTTCAAGCGGAAATGTATGATGTTCAAGAAGCGATGAACTTTGTTGTCGGAAACAGATGGAGAGGCAGATCTGTGTCTGCAGCGGCAGCCAAGCTGCGCTCATGGCCTTAGACAGCTACCCAACCACTTCAAGGGTAGTCGAGTCCTGTAAATTCAGGCTGAACTATGTCGTTAGACATAATAGCCTGATGCTAACATGAGTCCTGGGACACGTAGGTATCGCGGGTAACGAGATTTCTGACTCCTTAGCCAGAATGGGCTCTGGGCCAACTTCCTTCTGCCATCAAAGGCACGGTTAGTAAATGGGTTACTCTAACGCACAAGCGAGCTTGGCAGGCTGAGAAAGGCTGCAGATGGACAAAACTGATGCTACCTGTCATGTCCGACCGACTGTCGCAGTTCCTTCTGTCACTAAGCAGAGTGGACTGTAGGCTGATGACGGGACACTTTCTATGAGCAAAGGTCATGGAAAAGGTGGACATCTCAGACAGTGAACTCTGCCCAGCAAGAGGAGTGTGGGATGAGACGGCGGACCCCTTTCTGTGCGTCTGCCCGCCTTCGCTCGAAGTAGGCTTGAGGTCTTTGGCACTGTTGTGTTAAGAAAGGACCACCTTAGCTCCTTGGCACCACAAGATCTACTCAGATTTCAGATTTTTTCGGAGGTCAAGTAGATTTAAAGAAGAGTAAAAGGGAATCCAAGTGCAGTACAATGGACTTAATTGTGTCTGAGTGCTGCATTGCTAGTCTGTCCCGACAAAAAAGAATCTAATAAGGCCAGAGCTCAAAATATATAATTTTTCATGCAGCCTAAAACAGCGCGTGTGCCCTCAGAATTGGAAATTGATGTTGGCATTTTAGAGCCTTATGAGTATTTATGTCTAAGAAAAATTATTAAAAACTAAATTTTTTAGTTCGCTGATAAGTCGAAAATAGCGGATTAGAACAAATGAATGCGTAAATGCAAGGTGACCATCCGAAAAGTGGAACACTCAAATACGAGTTTATTATTTATGAAATATTATTATTATTACTATAGGGTGACCAAAAGAGATCTATTGTGCAAAACCTACTGAGGTACCCTATATTTTAAGGCTTTTTAAAAATTTTAGCATTTTCTGTTATTTATTGTCCCATAATTTATTTGGATGCTCGGCAATCGCACCAAAGCCTTTTGTAGTCTTTTACTGCCTAGTGGTATGCATTTACAAAGAAAGTGTTCTGAATTTTCAGTATCCATTTCACAGAATCGACAGAGGATGGCCTCAGAGAGATCAATTTTGTTTAAGTGATATCGTAAAGAAACCAGTTAAAAGTCTTAAGTCTACTCTGTAGAGCGAAACCAGCTATTCAAAAACCCCTCTGTCCGGCGTTAGGAGTGGTTTCGCTTGTCGCTAATCGATAGAATTCCGCCAGTGTTCAACGAATTTCTTCTGCTTCCACTTTCTGAGAAATTCGTTAATGCTGCCTTTTGTAAGTCCACAGAAAGGCTCAAGACCGATTAGAGGCTTGTTTGGCCCTTTTTTAGCTAGACGATCATCATCGTTTGCAGCTATAGCTTCTAGTGAGCTTTGGTCTGCTGAACTGTACACCTCCATGCTGCTCTGTCCGTTTTCGCTTCCTTCCAGTTCCTTAGATTAAGCTGTTCCAGATCTTCTTTCACTTAACCGATCCACTTTGATCTTAGTCTTCCTCTTGCTTTATTTGTGTTTGCATTCGCCTCCAGAATTTTCCTTTGGGCTCTTGAAATGTCCATAGCTAGACGATCAGCCATTTTATTTCCCTCATAGCCCTCATGACCAAGAACCCATCTTAATAATACTGTGTTCTTGTTCGTTAGAAAAGTGATTTGTAATACCTATACCAGTGACGAAAATTTACTTCATCGCTGACTACAAGGAAGAATTAAAAAGCATAGCTGTAATTTATTTGTTTTGTGGACAAAATTCACAAGCTAGTAGGAGAGGCAAAACCAAAAGTTTGTGATAGTAAAGCAAAGTGTCTTTTATTAATCTGGTAATAAAAGTAAAGAAATTCAACAAAGGAAATACAAAAAAGGATAATTTATAAAATTAAATTTATATAATTTTTCTCACATTGGCATTACGAATTTTATAGAAACTTTGCTTTGCGTATTGCCGAATATTTCCCTCAACAATGATCATCTTTATTGCTCTAATTACTTGCCACAGTTATTGCTTCGGATATGCTTTGTTTCGCGCTTTCCCAAAGTTTAGAAATCATTAAAAATAAATCCACAAAAATACAATATTATTGAAATTTGAACTCCTTTGTCAATTATTGGCTGGAATGAACTTGCTGAAGGAGAACTTTTTCTACTGTAACATCCCGCAAAGCGTTTTTGTCAATTGGCTGCCGCGGTCAGAATACTTGGCCGTTTTTAAAAACTTTCTTTGGGGCCAAGGCAAGAAGTGATTGATTTAGAGTCAACGGGATATTCGCTTTAGATGAGCTCGAGGCGAACATTCGAGAAACTATTGCCAGCAGCTAATGCCAGTATTATTACGTCAATGTTTAAAATATTGGGCTCAGGGAATGCAGTACTGCATATGGAGCAGAGATGATAATTTGCAGGAGGTCCTGTACCATACATAATGACATCATTACAGTCCCCAAATTCGTATCTCAAACCGTTGCTATTTTATTTAATTTAATTTTTTTCTATCATTCTTCTTTGGTTACCCTTTGCAAATACTAATGAAGCTCATAGAAAACGATATTTTTATACCTACGTAAGTTAATCAACACAACAATAGAACTAAAAATAGACTAAGCGCATTGTATTCCAGTAGTGAATGTTTCTAGTGAAAGGAAATAATTCAGCTTCTTTGATATTCAAGTTGTCCTTTACGAAGCAAGACAGTTTGGGCTCATGATAATAAATAACAAACGAATGTAAACTTTTCGCCAGTGACAGAAATTCATTTCGATGTTATGGAAAAAGCAGTTCTATTGTATTGATAAACCAAGTACGTATGCGATGTTCGTATGTGTGGGCGCCTTCTGTAAGAAGTTGTTTGAGTGAGACATAGCTCACGATATATACATAGATTGTATCGGTTTATATGGCGATTTAAAGCTGATGCAACAATTTTGTGTGTATTTTTGTTTGATGCAGCCAGTTGTGCATTAGAGTGTTGCCACCAAAATGGAAAATTCGATACATTTTTCAGTACCACTACGACCATGATGAAACATCAAGAGTAGGCGTCTAAAAATATTTGTGCTGTTTATAGAGTCAATACTTTATCGAATGCAACTCCAAATTTGTGGTTACAACGATTCCATTGCTATACTTTTTGGTATACTTTTTTATTTAAGTTTTTCCCATGGTTTCTGAACAAAAAATTTAGTTTTTTTAATTAAGTTTT
>JAYXIM010052183.1:0-10147 GCA_037575425.1 Anastrepha fraterculus | reverse complement strand
TAAAATACAGTGGTTGTTCTGCAAGTTCGGCGCGATTCACCAACACCATTTTCTTTAAAACATCTTATAACGAAACCTAATTTAAGGTGGCAAATAATATCATTAAAAAGAAAAACATGAAGGATATTACAATGACAAGAGCATTTTACACAAAACCTCAGATAGCGGACCGCAAAAAAAAAAGATCTGCTAGAATTGATACAGAAAAATCACATTCCTAAGTATTATAGACCTTTTTACGAGCAATTGTAATCCTTATTCAATTCATTTTTTTATTTAAAATGAATATTATTTTTTACGTGAATTTATGTTTCTTTATTTTTGTACCTGAAGTAATATGTTAATTTTTATTTTACAATAAAATATGCAATGAAAGCAATAAATTTTATTTAATATCCATATTTTTTTCTCTTATAATGTTTAGTAAGGTGTAAATATAATACAGTCACAAGTCAGAATTTCCAAAAGTTTTTCAGCTATAAAACTTTTTGTTATTTGCAGTAACGTCACAATTTTAATTATGTCAGACCATAAAACCTATTTTTGCAGCAACAACGTCATAAGAAAAACTCGGAGTACTTTTGAGCCTACAGAAAAAAGTCCATTATACATTTCAACCTTTAATTTACATATACGTCTTAACCAGATGCTATTTCAGCAAAATTGACCATAATCTTCTTTTCATATACAATTTTAATATATATAAAACAATTTAAAAACTGAAAAATGCGTCTCCTGTAAAATCACAATTTTTGAGTTATGACGACGTTGCAGCAAATGAGCGATATGTACATAAATATATGAAATTATCAATTAACTTCATTAGAGTTTTTAAATATAGACGGGGACCGATTCTCACAAGCCGTGGGTGTCATACTTTCTTGGTGGCGTCAGTCAAATCTTTTGTGTTTAGTCACTGATGCCAAGTCCATAACAAGTAACACGGTTAGACGAACATGGCACATCCTCGCTGGGTCCGAGCGGCGCTTTTTCCATTCTTATTGCAGCATTTGGAGACAGGGTATGGTAAGCATTTTACGGATGGTGCGAGGTTAGATGGAAGGGTCGGTGAAAGAATATTTTGCGAGGGACTCCCTATTAAGTTCTAATTCAAACTACCGGAGTACTATAGTGGT
The DNA here is from genome assembly GCA_037575425.1 of Anastrepha fraterculus. Taxonomy (NCBI): domain Eukaryota; kingdom Metazoa; phylum Arthropoda; class Insecta; order Diptera; family Tephritidae; genus Anastrepha; species Anastrepha fraterculus. The sequence goes on along the minus strand of JAYXIM010052183.1, from coordinate 9,011 downwards.
TTCCAAGTGCAGGTAGTCGCAGTCAAAGAAGACTTTGATTGGTTGCTTATTTCGGTAACGACTGTGAGGGAGGTAAACATTTACTCTAACAACCAAGCGGCAATTAGGATACTGAGTTTGTTACTCGGCGACTACCTGACTGCTCGCTCAACTGCTAATACTTCGATAATAGGCTCACTTAGGTTCACAATCAGGGAGATAGCGGAGAACTGCTGGGCGGATGAGCTTGCTAGACAGGGTACCCTTGAGATGGTTTTTCCCCCGCGAAATGAGAGGATTGCGGTTCCCTTGAAAACTTTTGGCCTGCTCCTGGAAACGTAGGCGTCGCGTGAACTCAGTGCGCGCTGGGTTAGTGCGCAAATGTGGAACGTCGCGAGACCCTTCTAGCTATGGGTAGATTGAAGGCACTCGAGGGTGAACTTCTAAGGCGAACAAAGCCGCAGCCATATTTTAAATGCCGCCATTTCTTCGATTGCGATGTAAAGGTTATTTTATCTGCATACAGTGCGTCCCAAAGGTATGCGTAAATATTTTTTCAAGGTTATAAAATATTAGAATTTCCTTTCATTTTTTATTTATTAGGCAAAAACTAATTCAGTGATTTCATTGTAGTCCAATCTTTAATTTAAGTATAAATTTTTTTTTTTTTTTTTTCAAACAAAAGCGTAAGTATCATAAATAATGCGTTAACTTAAAAAGTATGTGAATTCATGGCACAAAAGTATTCAGCAAAAGAATTCCAGACAAACTTGTAATTCATGGTATTTTTAACTAATATCGAATAGCGTTTACTTTTACTTTAAAAACTTCTCTTAATCTATTCAGCATTGAGAAAACCAACCGCGTTTTCATAGTTTATAGCTCTGCCCATTCTTTGAGAGTCCCTGCTTCAAGGCTGTCCTTTGGCGTAATTTCGTATTTCCGAATGCCACGTTTCAAAACTGCCTAAAAGATAAAATGACTTAAAGGGCCAAGTTTGTTGGCGTTAGCACACAAATTCCACTTTGAGATATTAATATAAAGCCGAAGGTACATTTTTTCACCAATAAATTGCGTTTTCATACACCGTTTGCACTCGTACCTACCCTCATAACATTAACATATAAGCGGCTTACAAGCGATTTGATGCGTGGAGTGCGCCCATTACACCCAACGGCTCTACGCGTTCTTCGCTCAGTTTCATCACTAACTTTTATTCTGCTTATCTCAGTGAGACTCCTATTAATTTTTGAGGCAGAAGTGCGTCGAGGCTCCCGCTTGATTCTTCTAAAATTTTTCAGGTCTTCCTGATCGCTGTTCTAAGTTTAAAGAAGTTCTCGGCAAAGTGCTGGGAATGGTTGAAATGCTGCTTTTTGTGGATTTTTTTTTTATTTCCATTATAAATTACAATCTGTTAATATTAACAATAAGTAATTTGAGTTAAGGTGTGGAATTAAAATGTCCCTCCCCTTTGAAAGAGGACATCATTGTCTTTGGTGGCATTAAGTTACAATTTTACTAAAAAAACATAGTTTTCTATAATTTTCTATAATTTTATTTTATTTTATATTACAGTACGAGCAGAATCTGTGGGAGTTTTGCGCTTTAGTCTTCTTGGTTGAAGTTCCATTTCCGGTATCAGTCTCACTTCATAGTTTTTGTGCTCTAATAGTCGCAAGATATGCTTACTGCTGCTTCTTTTTACTGTTTCAGTGACAGTATCTATACCAAGGTCGCGGTGAATATTGTGATTTTTTAAGTATCAATTTGCATTTGTGATTGTCCTTAGCATCTTAGATGGACTTCTCTGTATTATTTGTAGGTTTGATTCACTCGCAGTCCCCCAAATTTCTAGTCCGTAGGTCCATGTCGGTCTGATTATCGATTTGTACATCATTTGTTTATTAAATAAGATTAGGGTTGATTGTTTTCCTCGTAGCCAGTAGAGTTGTCGGAATTTGTTTTTCATCTCGTTTCTCTTGTTCAGTATATGTTTTTTCAATGTGAGTTTTGAGTCAATCGTTATGCCTAAATATTTTGTACTTCAGTGTATTTTTATGTTTTCTCCGTTAATTTGGATTGGAAATCTTGCAGATTTTCTCTTCGCGTATACTACATGTTGTGTTTTGTCTTTATTGACTTCAATGCCCCCTCAAACCCCCATGTTCAAACCATTGTGTTGTAGCTGATAGCGTATCTTGCAGTGTTTTTGTTGGAATTTGATATCTCTTTGAATGTATTTCCTTTATATTGTAAATTGAATATATAAACTTCTTTCCTCCAAAGTAGATTCTTTTAACTTTCTACCCATATTTGAACCACTTCTAGTATATTTCGCATTAAATGAAAACTGCCGAACCCATCGAATTTTACTAACAGAACGAAAGTTAAATTCTACCAACAGCGACGCGCTTTTGTGTGGGTAACAGTGCCTTTGTGAAGCATTTTACTATTAAAATTCCGAATACTTTGTGATATGGATTCAAGTCAGTTCATGTTTATAGCGGTTTTCACTCATCATTTTTGTTTTGAAATGTTGAATTATTTCTTTCAAGAGAAAGCAAAGTGTTTATATGTATCAAAAAATGAGTTTCTGAATGTGAACCCGAGCAAAAAAATTGTTTTTTGGGTTTTCTGCTAAAAACAACAGATTTCCGAATATTTTGCGAGCCACTGTGCATTTATGTATATAAAGAAAAAACATCTGAGCTTTGAACTTATTTTTAGGTCAAACATTTTTATAATTTCATTAATGGCATTAATTATCATATTTTAAGGGGGAACACCACTGTGATTTTACAAAAAAATCGATTTTTTTTGCATTCTCTCAAAGTACAGGGTGGGCCAAATAAGACCTACTAATGTTAAGCACAAATAACTTTTTTATTTTTTGACATATTTATTTTTCTCTTTTTGTTGGTTATAATTTAATTGTTGGAAATTTATTATGGAACCCTACAGTACAACGCAACGCGTTAAAATTATCGATTTTTTCTATTCTTTCACAATTAGCCACACGAATTGATTTCTTAAATAATGATTTGATGTCGGATGAAGCGCATTTCCATGTAAATGGTTATATCAACAAACAAAACTGTAGATTGTGGGGCTCTGAAAATCCAAGGGCAACACACCAACATCAGTTGCACCCATCTAAATGTACTGTTTGGTGCGGTGTTATGGCCACTAGAGTTATCGGTCCATATTTCTTCGAAAATGAGGATGAAACGAAGGATTCGATTTCAGAAGCTTCTTACAGAACATTTATTGAAAACTTTTTGCGGCCAATGGCTCTTAATTTGTGGTTTCAACAAAATGGAGCAAATGCGCATACTGTTAGTAGTAGTAGTAGTAGCATTAGTAGGTCTTATTTGGCCCATCCTGTAGATATATTCAAAAATATGTAAAAAAAAGTTTAACTTAAAATCTTGAAAATTGACGAAGTTACACCCAATACAATAAGTGCAGGTTGTGAGTTGCAACGGCCAATGAAAACTTTAAACGCGTTTTTCTCAAAACGACTTTTCTGAACACGGTGACCTTGATTTCTCGAAGACTTATGAAGCGTTTTTAATGTTTCTTTTTTTTAATTTTTGTACATGTATTGGCTACAGTCGTACATAGCCGTTTTTTTAAATTCCAAAAGATAATATTTTTTCGAGCCTTTCGCAAACAAAAAAAGGACAAAAAGACAAACTCATTTTTCAAACCTGCAGCATTTTCTCAAAAAAAAAAAAAAAAAAAAAAAACCGCCATATCGAAACGACGATAACCATTGACGTATAGATCAAGAATTGTTTTCGTTTTTTGCTTTCAAATGATTTTTCACCGCTGTATCGTGGCCACCAGGGTGCATCAGTTTTTTATGACGTCATTGCATTAATATTAATTGTAATTTTCAATCTTTTTTGATAAAAATGTATGTCAGTATAGTTGAATATATGCTAAATAAATTATAATTTGTCCAATCCCCAAAAAAATAATACATGAAAATCACTTAGTTTTCACGCGTTCACAGTGGTGTTCCCCCTTAAAAGGATAATCTCAACTTTCAACTTAACAAACTTAAACAAATTCCAAACAATTCCTACATTTGCTCGCTTTTTTGCAAGTAATGTTGACAAATGTTGACTGCATTTAAATACAGTGCCGCACACTGAAATCCGTACATTTAGTTTGCATACCTTTTTTTGTCATTATTTGAAAGTGCGACGGTAGGTCGTGAAAAAAAGGTTCATACAAGAAAACTGCGCTCTTCGCGAAATTAGTGATAAAAACAGACTAACTAAGGCCATAGATTTTCCTCAAATTAATTTCAACTTCTCAGTAGCAAAACTATTACTTTTTAAAAAATATTGTAATTGAAGGCAACTAATTTTTTTTTTTTTAATTTGTAAATAAATTCAAATTTCCACCAAACGCAAGGAATTTCATATTAAAACAGCTAAGAAATAATAATTTTTAGACGCGCCTAGAATTGTTTTAAAATAAAACATGTAAAAGTTGCGATTCGTTCAGGTTTCGCTATTTTTATACAAAACCCCCAAACACCTTTATGAGAAATTAATATGAATGAGATAAAACAGCTAAGCAATAATAACAATTTCAAAAGTTTCGTCATAGATTCGGCCGTGGAAAAATACAATAAAAATTGTCTGGATTTTGAATTGTCCGGATTTTCGTGTCCGCTACTGTATGCGGCTCAATAAATATTGGTGACAGCGTCGGGGTGTAGCACTGGCAATATCAGTGTGCCATTGTAACTGGCGGAAATATTTTTGTTGTTAGTGTTCAAATTCTTGATACGCATTTTACTTGGCCTTAGAGTTTGACTTGGTGGCTTTTGTTGACGCTGAAGTTGAAGTTTACTTGTTTCAAGTGACAACTGAAAGTGTTTGATTTGTTATTATTTGTAATATTACAGCTCATGCTTTCTACGCTATTTATTTATTTATTTACTTATTTGCTATGTTCTTTATTTATCTAATAAATAATATCAACTCACACACACACACACAAGTGTTTTAGTATGCGTGCATATGTATGTGTTGGGCGATATTTTTTTGTAAGCAATAACTACTATTACGCTTGTTGTTGACACAACAAAAGCGAAAACATATGCAACATAAAATGAAAAAATTATTTTACAAAAAAAAAAAGAAAAAAATATAAATAAAAATAATCAAAATCAAATACAAACAAATTCACCAATCATGGCCGGCAATCAGTTTGATTGAACACGCTTTGAATCTGCCGCTTCTGCTTATTTGCTTGGAGCGCTGCCATTACGTTATCGGCAAGCAACTTCGTCGCTGCAGTCCCCCATATCGCCGTAATCTCTGCACGCGGCTCAAGCACTTCAATGCGATATGTGGCCCCTGTGTGGCTGTTTGTTGTTCTTTTGTCATTACTGTCGCCCATTTTACTTTCCTGCACCAATTGTTTGAAATTATTATTTTTTAATCGCACATCACCACTTGAATACGTCACATTTGCTTGCGCGAGTAACTGCTTAAGTTTGCCCGAAGGCCTGTGATAAGCAATGAATTTTGCGCTTTACTCTTATTGTAAGGCCACTCATTTGTTGATACCAAGAGACATTAAAACAAATGCAATTGGAGACTCGGTAATTCAAATATCTGGAACCGATCGTTTTATACTTTTTCAAAGCTCCCTTTTTTTCTTCCGAGCGAAGAGATTTTTTTGCTTACAATCGAAAATTTGTCGGTGAAATGACTAAAATTAACAGAAAACTGGAAAACGGTTTTTATGAAATTGATTTTTTTTTACTCTAATTTCATCTAATTCATTTTCTTTACTCAGTTTATTTGTTCTGGTTTCAGTAAACCATAAGTTTAAGATGAGTAGGCGATTAGGCTTTTGCATTTGAGCCTGGTTTTTAGACTGCCGGCTTGGCCACCCGCTGTCAAGGCGTAAGTATTTCTTCCACGCTGATGAAAAGGTTACACCGCCTTGACTCGGTCGACAGAACCGCGTTAGTAGCCGCAGGGGACACCAGGGCAAACAGTAGTTGTTTTTGATGTTGTTGTAGCAGCATAAACTTTCCCCATTCATATATGGGGAATGCTGCTGAAGTGACAGTCCTTGGCCGGATATGAATCCGGGTGGTTCCGGTAACGTAGAACCGACTGTCGTGGGAACGAGGGCAAACAGTCTAGAACAGTGGGTGAAGGTTGTCGTTTGTAGAGGAGTGGCTGTGTTATTCGCATTCCATTCCTAAACCCTATGCTCCAACTACGCACCACGGGGAAAAATATATGTATACACTAAGTTTAAGGTGCCTTCAATCACGTCCGGAGAGGAATCACTCTCAACCACTCTGGGTCCAATGCGATGACTTGGTGCACTTACGCCTCAAAACTTTGAGGTAACTCAACTGGAATATTAATTTTTACAAGGCTTTTTTTATGAACACAGCCCAAGTAAAGATTTGGAATAACCGACTTTCATCATTTCATATTCGCAAGACCAATAAAAATCGGAACCTTCTTTTATGAAGATTTGAATATTTTGATGGCCAAATTGCGAGCACGCTGGAAGAACATCATTTTTTAGAAAACAAAAAAAAAAAAAATTTTTAAAAGTTGCTCATGAAAAACCATTTGCCTTTCCGAGTCAGCTTAAAACAGTAGGTCCCTCCATTTGCGGAAAAACATCAAAACGCACACCACAAATAGGAGGAGGAACTCGGCGAAAGACTTAACAAAGAATGTAAGCGCCAATTATACACATAAATGTATTACAGTCCGTAAGCCAGTGACAGATTTTCACGACCAAGATCCTCTCAGTCGATAATTCGTTAAATGCCTCAGATAGTTGCATTATGAAGCGTTGTAAACGTGTAAAATTGTACGTCTGTCTACTACACAACTGTCAAAGATGATTTAAAAAAAATGTAGCCTACAAGTTATTCACTATTATCACATCTAGGAGTCACTTTTGAAAGACCCTTTATTAATTTGTTAAAGATATAAGTCCATCTACGTGTATGTATGTATAATACCGAGTTTTTTGCAAGACCCGTTACAATATAGTGTTCAAACTTGATATTTGCCTTTGGTAGGCCCTGGTAGAGTGGGTATTTCAAAGGACAAGTTTTTACTTCACGTATTGCGATTTTGGACGAAAAAAGTTAATGAAATGCTACAAAAGCTTACCAGCGAAATATTACCAGCTGAGAGATTATTCGTACTGGGAATTTCATTTGGAAAAATAAATCTATAATTTTTTCATTAATTTTTGCAGTAACTAAAAGTAAAGCAGTAAAGACTTAAGCGTAAAATCCTTAAACAAACTTCGCCATGAGGTGCAAACAGTTAGACTATAACAGTGGACGAGGTTAAATAATTTTAATCTTCATCTTCTGTTTAGGGCTCCCATACTATGTACGATTTCTGTAGAAGCTGTCTTAACACAGAAAAAAAAGAAACAGTCAGACGCCTTTTATGTGAGTCTTTGCACTCTTGTTACTGCATTCTTAACTGATGTAGCGCACATCTAAAACTAACGCAGCTTTGCTTGTTTATTACAGATACTGGATGGTTTAAAAATGTACCCATAGTGTAAGGATAAGTTCCAGTGGTATCACAATGAATCTATGACAGGTCTAAGTGTGTCATTGCTTAAGGCACCCTACCTACCTAAGCCCTTTGGATACATTTGGCGTATCACCTTAGGCTAGGTTGAACCGGTTGATTTGCAGTTACACATAGACCGGTGCGGTCCATAGCGATACCTGCTGGAGTTCATTGGTTATGCATTTTGAAATAGTCCACCCGCATGATGCATATTTCAATTGCGAATTTAAGACTATATTTCCCAGCCACCACTGAGATGTCTTTCAATCTATCAAACTGTGGGGCCCCCAAATATTTTAAGCGTGTTTTGAATAACGCAGGACAGTCGGAAAGAAGAAACTATAGCCCTTGAGCCAGGCTGCCTACATTTCCTGCATTTCTGGTTGTCCAAGATTCCTATCTTATAATCACACGCTGGTACATCTCATTGGTCCACCCGCATGGTACCTATTGCAAATTTAAGGATTTGGACGTATCCGAATGTCACGCATTTATTTGACCAAATTCGCACAGGACGTTCTGGCACGTCATTGAAATGGAGCAATATTTGGCATGTTCGTTGTTGTTTATTTCAAAATATTTTGGATCAGTCGCAACAACGCAAGTAATTTGAGTATAGAGGGGAACCTGATTTGGAATACACAGCAGGTTTAGCAGCCGCATCGCACATAGATACAACGATGCCGCTTAGACCTCGAAATGGGTCCGTTGTGAGCCGCGGGGGTTGGGCTACATTTCCCTCTCCATATTAAACCGTTCTGAGCTTTTGACAAAGCGTAAAAGGTTGTATATTTGTTAAGAAGTAGGATTTTTAAAATCGGTTCCTGCTTCTGGCTAGAGCTGGGCATGTGCAAAAAAGGAGTTGAATTGTTTCCAACTCCTCCTCATTTTTGCAGCTACGACTGAAATCATGCATGTAAACGCCTAATCTCTTTGCATGATTTCCTATGAGACAACGCCCTATGAGGGCACCTACTAAGGTCCTTACTTAAAGTCTACTCCATTTTATAATACTCTTGGACAGACATAGATTTAGCCTTGGTCATGTTTGCCTAGTAATTTCACAGGTGTTTACGCTAATCCATCTTTGATTTGCAGAACTGATCAGTGAGTCCTTAATGAGAAACTTACAAGTTGCAAGAGGTATCTCTATAATAAAACCTAGAGTATATTTTACGAAAGTGTGAGCGACAGTTCTAAAAAAAGTAGTGGTTTTGAAGAAGTATTTAGTAATCCTTACAAACACCTTGGAAAATATCATACGCTTCAAAATGATTGATAATTTACTTTTGTTACAAATTCCTAAGAAGCTGGATCGATTCCTCGGTATACTAAATAATTATAATTAAGTACTTAGGGACGCACAATAGATCAATCTGGTCGCAGTGCATAAATGCCTTAGCCAAACTCGTACAACCATTACCATTGCCATTT
>JAYXIM010052179.1:0-10377 GCA_037575425.1 Anastrepha fraterculus | reverse complement strand
CCAACGGTTAGACCTAACTGAAATGACTGAATTATTTTTAATTTAATTGTTTGAGCAATAAATAAAAATTGAAAGAAGTTCCTGATATTTTACCTATAACTGAGAAATAATATTTCCGAATAATTTTGTGAGGCCCTGTATATATGTATTTTATGGTGTCCCTATGTGACAAAAACAATTTTTTTTTCTAATTTCGAAATGTATACCATCTAAATTTTTTACTAATGCTATAAGGTGCTCAAATATAGAATTTCATATTTCTAGCACAATTGCAACCAGTGCTGACCGAGCTTCAAAGTTTGGTAAAAAGCTTTATAATACGTTCACATATACCTACATAGGTAGATGATCTACTGTTTCGTGCTTAACACCCAATCCGTAATTAAAACAAAATTTCTCTCCCGAAATCTGAGATTATAAAATAATTCTAGATAACAACCATACTTTTTGACATACAACCCAGTGTTTTGTGTGTATTCGATAATTATTATTACAAATGTAAAGAAAAACGTCAAAGTAAAAACAAAATAAAATGGATGCCGGCAGAGAAAACAGGTTTGTAGACATAATTCTAATAAAATGTATGCTAGGTTCTATTAACTATAAACTATAACTATAAACATAAACGTGTGTCCTCTTATTACTTATAATAAAATGTAATATCGAATTTCGAATGCGTATAGCTGCCATCATTTTTTGATACCTCAGTAAACGTCTTTTACGGATTTCCTCCAACTGCATATTAATAGGAGCCAATTGCGCAACAAAATTAGCTATTCCTTCTCCTAGCCTTTTCTTCATATCGCTAATAATAATTAAACAAACCAAAAAACCCAAAATATTCAACCTGTTTGTCAATTTTGCAGGTAATTTGCCTTAGTATGTGAACGGGTAGATTAATTTTGTGGTGTTATTGGTAATTAATGCATATATGAACGTACTTTTAGAAGTCTTTATCTAATTCTGCCTTATAAAATATTAACTAAGCTCGAATGTTTGTCTCGACTCCACGGACTTTTATGAAATTAAGAGTTGGTTCAGTGTTACTAAAATCGATGTTGTGTCGCAGCATATTATTTGTACTTTATCGTGACGGTTCCAGTCAAAGAGAGCTGTTGACACGGCCTTAGCTTGGTATTTTCCAAAAGAACTCTCTGGTTTTGACATTGCAAGAAGCTTTTCTCAATCGTCAAACGAAACAATAACTGGCAAGCGTTCTTCTTTTGAACTTCGTACATCCAACACGGGTAATAGTTTTCCATCCCTATGGACTGAGACTATTTGGGTACATTGTTTTGGAAGTCAGATTTTATTGCTTCTGCCCTTGATTTTCTAGTTTCCAAAGAGTGCTTTCATGAACTGTTCAGTCATTCTGTTATTAAGCAAATCGACAGGGCATGTTGCCATGCTTTCTGAACACCACTACATGTATGTAAATACATTAATTTACAATGTGAAGCTGCTTAACTTGATCAAAAATGATTATTTTATCGAGTCCCTATTTTATGAGAAAGTATAATACATTAACCATTCCTTTGTAGCATACTTTCTGGCGCGTTAGTAATCTTTTGCAACTAATCAGATTAAATGCATTTAACCGTAACAAAACGAAACACAGTTAGCGAAGATGCTCTAGTGGCATCAATGCTTAATACCCAACAGTCTAACTTCGATTATTCATAATGGCTAAATAACTAAGAGCAAGGGCACCAAACACTACAATAGCAACAACAACTACACCTGCTATAACTGTTATTACACATAAGTATGTCTATGCACACACGGACAAATACAGTAAGCACGTACATTGAGAATGTCAATATAGTGATATATACAAGTATTAATCGCGTTATTTCGGGATCATCATTAATGTCATGATTTATCTGAAATGATTGTTTAAATGTACAATAATAAAAAAAAATCAGGAGCTTCAAATTACACAAATAATTACTTTGTACATATGTATGCATGAATATCGTATTATATACCTGTGGGCAAAAAGTAAGGTGAATTTGGTTGTAAAATGAAAAATCTTTATTTATTCTTGTAAATCAATTTCATCCCTTTCAAAATAAATACACTTATGCCAACGATTGGCGAAAATGTCACGAAGAACGAGTGCCGTGTGAGACGGTGCATTATCGTGATGCAAAAACCAAGAGTTGTTGGCCCATAATTCTGGTCTTTTTAGACGAATTGCTTCACGTTAACGACGCATAACACTCAAATAATATAAGGAGTTCATAGTGCACCACACCACGAAAATCGAAAAAAACTGTCATCATGACCTTTATTTTTGAACGACTTTGACGTGCTTTTTTAGCACGATATTCGCTTGATTGGTCGGTTGTTTCAGGGTCGTAAGCATAAATCCAAGTCTCATCTCCCGTAATGATGCATTTGAGCTTGTCCTGATAGTCTGAAAGCATTGTTTCACACACATCAACGCGACGACTTTTTTCCAAGAAATTGAGAGTTTTCGGTATTAAACGAGATTTGACTTTTCGTAGGCCCAAATGGTCTTTCAAAATGGTTTTCACAGATCCTTCTGATATTCCGATCATATCTGTAAGGTCTTTAACAGTCAACCGACGATTCTTGAGCACTAACTCCTTCACTTTATTGATGTGTTGGTCATCTGTTGACGTCGATGGTCGTCCGGAGCGCTCCAAGTCATCAACACGTTCTCGACCCTCTTTGAAGTCTTTGTACCACTTATAAACATTTTTCTGCGACATGGTCGAATCACCAAATGCCTTCTGCAACATGCTAAACGTTTCCGCAGCCGAAATTTCATTTCGCAAACAAAATTTGATGGCACTTCTCTGCTCAATCAAATCAAACATTGTAAAAATCGAAAAATGCACTCTTGGTCGTTTGGTAAACACAAGCGTAAATATATTAGGTACTGATAATGACATTCACATGAAAGTTGGCCCAGATGCTATTAACAGTGCTGCCAACTCATGAAAAAAATAACTAGAGCGAAATTTTAATGCCGCGAAGTTTGACAAATAAATTCACCTTACTTTTTGCCCACATTAGTATATCGATAATATATATATAAATTTTTCAAGCCTTCCAAATAAAATAAAAAAAAAATCTTTTTACAACGCTGTGCGACACTACTTTTTGAGGATGAATAATTATTTTTGCAGAAAGATGGGTCGAACTTACCTGAATATCAAAACCCCCAAAAATTTCAAAGGACGGAAGAGAAATATGATTCAAAATGTAATGCTGGAAAAGGAAACAGAGGATTAAGGGGGTATTCTAGTGTGGAGGCATGAATTTCCCCCGGTTTTTGAAACGCTGTACCAAGGAAACCAAAAAATTTTTACCATCCATTTTTTATCATTTGTAATAACAACCATTTTTGCAATTTACTGTCAGCGTCAAAATAAATTCAAATTTTCGTCAAATATTCGAGTTTTCAAGTTTCAAGTTGCTCAAAGTTTGTGTTGATTTTAGAAACATTTACGAGATATCGGTAAAATTCATGCATACGATTATGTAGTCATGCGTATAAAGGTAAGAAAAAGGGGTACGTTTAAGGCTACTTTTTAGTACTTTTTAATATTTTTCAATTCGTCTGTAAATATATTTTATATTAAGCAAGTGGAAAAATATGACACTTCCCCACAATAAGATATAATGATGATTTTTTTACTGGATGGCCTAGTAATACAATTATTTTTGCACAATTATAAGGGACCTAAAAAATCGAAATTTATCACATTTTGAACTGTAAACTTAAATATCGCACTTTTATCGATCTACAAGAAAAACTGAAATTAGTTATTACAAATTGGTTAAATTTGTTATTAATAACTTACCTAATTAGTTTTTTTTTGGGTATCCAATATTTTTTAAAACGACTATACTTCACAGCTGCGAAGTAAGCTTTCAATCAGCTTTTGGCATGTCTCCAAAGGAATAGAGTTCCACGCTTCCTCCTCTTCCTTGCCATAACTCATTGGCGTTTTTTAATTTTTTTTCAATCTGTCGAATCCACTTTTGCTGCATTTTTTAAACATATTTTTATCTGTGCTGTACTGTACATTTGATGACATTTTACGTGAACAACTCACTATTTCGGTCATTTTTGTTTCTTTTTTGCACCTTTCTCGTAAAGGCCCTACATTTTTTTCTTCTCAAGTGCGTAGTGAGGATTTCTTCCCACTCCAACAATTGAGGGGGAACACCACTATGCGGGGTCAAAAAATAGTCGATTTTTGGGAATTTTTTTGTAAGTAGGAATAATTATTCGAGGATCGGACAAAAGGCAATTTATTATCTATATGTATTAAATTATGTTGATGTAAATTTTTATTAAAAAATATTGAAAATTGACAAATTTATGTAAATAAACGTTACCAGTTAAAAAAAAAATGACGTCATCTGGTGGCAGCGATGCAGCAATGAATAATCATCTGAAATCAAAAAACCAAAATTTTTATTAATCTACACAATAGTGGCTATCGTTGTACTTAGCTGTTTTTGTTTTTTTTTTCGACAAAATGGTGGTGATTTGAATTTCGATGTGTGTTTTTCACCATTTTTTGATTTTCAACAGGCCTAAAAAAATAGTTATTTTCAAAATTTTGAAAATCGGCTACGTACAACGATCGCCAATGTGATAACAAAAATTTTGAAAAAAAGAAAATTAAAATCGGTTCATTGTTCATCGTTGCCAGCGTATCTAAAAAAGTCTTTTCGAGAAAAAGGCGTTTGAAATAAAGCATCGTAAGCGCTGCGGGGCCGAACCGACGGGCGCTCACTTAAGTGCACATAGAAACGGGAGTAAAGCGAATTTCGCTTTAAAATTTTTACCACATTTTCTTGAGTAGTTATACTAACAATACAAAATCGATTCTTTTGAATTTTCACAGTGGCGTTCCCCCTTAAACGCAGTTTGGGTAAGACCTGGTGAAAAAAAAAATTCAAACATTATGGGGTCTTATTGTCTGATATTAGAGAGAAATTATTCACTGCTGGCATTGAAGTTCAACAACTTTTTGGAGTGATCAAGGCCGCTTGTTCCGCTCCAGTGGTCTACTGCCAGAACCAGTGTTACGTCTGAGCCTTTTTCAACTCTTTTTAGTGTACGCCAGATGTCGACGTTGAGGTCTTTATTTTGCCCTGCAAAAAGCCCAGTATTTTCGGACTGGGAATTGGGAAAGTACCCCACTGCGATCCGTGAGTGAGGTATCTTTGATTTCTCTGTGGTCCACAGTGAAGCATCCTCCCATGGTATCGCGTCAGTGATAGCCGCTTTTAACTAGTCCGTGGAAGCGCCATCCTTAAAATGCAGGACCTGTACCCTGCTTTGTAGACCGCACCCAAAAATGCCAGTTTTATGTTCTGGTCTTTCTCCACCAGTATTTTCCCAAGAATAAAGTTCTGGATGGAGTCCATTTGCTCTGTTGTATTGGGATAGTCCCTTGAGAGCATTGCCATTTTGACACCTGTTGCTACATCCTTGTAGGAGGCAGAAGGCTGCTTGTTTTTTTTTCAGCTGCTGTTGCTGTTATTGCTGCGGCCTTGGATGTGCACGGCTTATCGTCTTTAGCCCGCTTCTTCGAGGTAGCCTTTGGTGGTGACTGTTCCGACGACCTCTGCCGCTTTGGATCTGGCTTAATGCCATCTGTCTTCCTTGCGGACATGGGGAGCAGTGCTTTGGCATATGCCTCCTTTCTGCTTAGCCCTTTTTAAGGATGTAACTTAGCTTCTTTTCGCCTGCCCCGCTCAGTTTTTTAGGTTGTTCGGCTGTATCTGTGTCGATGGTGTGCTGTTTAGGTGTTTCAGCTGTTGAGGTCACACCTAAGCTGTTTGCCTGAGGCATTTCTGCCTCTGAGGTTCCGCCTTTGGGGTCTTGAGTGACGACCCTTTGGCTCACTCCATTTGAGGGATGCTCCTCCTTTCTTGATGGTTCTCGCCATTTCTGTTTTTGTTTTTATTGTATCCATTTTGGTCCCACGAGTAAAGGGGCAAGGTTGGTCCGCTGTGCCAGTGCCCCGGTAGCGCAGTAAGGCACTTATTGAAATGGAGCCTTGCATGGGCGCTCCAAGATCGCATATTAGCAACTAGATACCCCCAGCCACTCATCCATCGGCATATGCTGTTCCACCTTGGATTGGGGATTTGTGTCGCCTCTTACGACAGGCATACTTTACCTCGGGCAATTCTGAACCCTGACCCGTTGGGGTCAATGCTTACATACATTATATACTGTTTTTATACAATATTTGAATAAGCGCCTGCATTTTCGGTATTTAAAATCATCACGAATCCGGGATTGTCTTCACCTTGTTTTGTTGGTTTTTGCTTTTTTTTGTGTAAAAGACAAACTAAAACACTCATAATTGTCACACCTAACGTATACATACATACATACATACAAGTTATATTATATTTGTTCTGCTGCTATTTTTACACACTCCCTTTCCCACTAATAATATTGCTATTTACTCCTGCAAGTGGTAATAGCAGACAGTTTATTGTTATTGTGTCGCAGTAATAGCGCTCAATTTGTAACATTACTCCTATGTTTTTGTTTTTTATGCCGGATTAATGTTTCATGTTCCGTCAATTGCGAGAAATTATATTTAGTATTATTAGTAATATGCTGAAAGTTTGGAAAAACACATCAAGTACTGAGTTGTATTAGTGGAACATTTCTTCAAAGGTCTTTTCCATGTGTATAAAACTACATATGTATATGTATATATATGTAGATATGTATATGCACTAGCACATGTATAATAAATATATTAAATATGCAATATTAGAAAATTTTCTCTGCATATAAGCCTCAACCGCACATACATACGTACATACATACTGGTATATCTGGTAACTTTGGCCTAAAAATCGGCAATAAAAATTTACGAGTTGTATGCATACATATATACATGTGTACATAGATGTATTAAAGGCTTTGCAAGGCGCCAAGAATTGAACAAAATTCAGTCGACTTTCGTGAGCGCAGGAAATAAGAACCTTCAAATTGAAGTACTCGTAATAGACTCGTTCATACGTAGCAAAATAAAAGCTGAAGTGAAATATTCTGCAATTGCTGTGAATAGTACACAAACTACTCAAACCACGTAATACAACTTTTAATATCAAAATAGGGCCGTTGGACTCTGCTGCACTTCGCGGTCGGGGAGTTAGTTGTTTACACACCCAATACAAAATACAAATACGTGCACAAACAAGTTCGTTTAAAGGCTGATTGACGTCGAAGAGCATACATATATGTATGTATGTGTGTGCTCTAAGCATGTGGATTTGTTTATGTGCACTGATGTTTTGTTGGCATTGGTACCATTACCAGTCATTACTTCAATGTCGCTCTGGTAACAAATTTTTTTTTTTCAATTTGTTTTGCTTTGTTTTATATTTATTTTTAATATTCATTGCAGGGACAATCATATGACAACAATACAAACAAGGAAAATAATTTGTGAAAAGTGTTCTCGTGCAAATGTGTGAATTTACTTTAGTAAAATAAATAAATAAATCCATAAAAATAGTTATAAAAACAGTTGAAGCTGAATGAAATTTTTTAAATGTTCAATCGTCTAATGGAATCACGGTGCGTGGCAATTGAATCGAAATACGTACATACGTACGCGGTATGCAGTAGCCTATAAGTATGCAACATCTTTTAAACTAATTTTAAAAATTTAGTGTTCTCTGGGGGTGTGGTTTATTGAGTGATATACTTCTTTCGTGCGTGTAGTGTAGCGCGCATAGCCCCTTCTCTCTGTCACACCGAAACGGCTAAGACTGGTTTTGTTTATGGAATAGCTATAATATGGAGATTAGTTATTTGTTTAAAGCACGCCCTCAACAGATTATTAAATGGCGGTCGCTGCATGCATGTGCAAATAGTTTCCTTTTCGTATTAATTTTGAGAGTTTGGCGACAGTTCTATTAGAATATAAAATATAACTTTTTGTTCTTCTAGATATTTTATACATGTATTTCTTGCATATTTTTGCATAAAAATCCGAACTATTCTCATAACTAAAGCTATTCAATACTCCTATTTTTATTATTATTATTAAAAATTTTCAGATTTAAAAAAATGTTTCTCCCTAGGAAATAGAAATAGGGCTGTGGAAAAGATTATAAATAGTATATTTCAGCCATGAATTTCGTTATAAATTCGAATGCCTAAATTGTTACAAAATTGGCATTCATTCCCAGATGCGAAACTTTGTTTACCCTCTTCTTCATCTTCGTCTTCTTAATTGGCGCGATAACCGCTTAGTCGTCGAGAGAGGACTTTACTACTCAATTGCCTACTTAGTCCAAAGTAGCACTTGTTGGCAAGAGAGATTCTATGACACATTGGATTTCAAGACTGACATTGTTGTCGGTGTTAATGCTGGTTCCTAAGTATACGAAGTCCTTTGCAACCTCGACATCATAACTGTGAACAGTGACGTGGGTGCCGATACGCGAGTGCGCCGACTGTTTGTTTGATAATAGGAGGTACTTCGTTTTGCCCTCGTTCACCACCAGACCCATTCGCTTTGCCTCTTTATCCAGTTTGGAGAAGGCAGAACTAACAGCGCGGTTGTTAAGGCCGATGATGTCAATATCATCGGCATACGCCAGCAATTGTACGCTCTTATAAAAAATTGTGCCTGAGCGATTAAGTTCTGCGGCTCTTACGATGCTCTCCAACATCAGGTTAAAGAAATCACACGACAGCGAGTCACCCTGTCTGAAATCTCGTTTGGTATCAAACGGCTCGGAGAGGTCCTTCCCAATTCTGACGGCGCTGCTGATGCTCGAATAATTTTGAGTGGTGGAAATCTTTATTTGACCTTTACGCGGTTCATTTCTTGTCTGTTTGCATCACAAGTGTCAAATATGATTGACGTAAGACGCTATTTGCAAAATTACAAATTTTCCGATTCGCTGATTAATTTAGCTCCACCTTGTATACACAACTCGAGAATGCAAAAAGCAGACAAAAAACCAACCAAAGCCGTTAATAATTTGAATAAAACCCGATAGATGTGCTGCACATAACTGGCATAGGTATCGGACAAATGGCATCTACTGATGGTGGCATTTTTGGTCCAGCCCGTAATGAACGATCACGTTTGTTGTCAAGTAGCGATTAATAGTTGTAAAATTGATTTTTTTCCCTAATTTTTTTACATGCTTGTACTTATGGATTGAATTTTCACTGTACACTAATTTTAATTTATAATAAAAATGAAATGGTTTTATTTTATAAATAATACTTAATAATTGTTGATTTCGTACTTCTACTTCTTCTTCAGTTTTTTCATCTAACACGATTTTTTAAGTTGTGGAGCATATGCCCAAATTTACCCACGCCTCATGTTTTTTTACACTGTTTTTTGTTCTTGCACGCTTTTTTAAGAATCTATCTACCGTGTAAAATAGAGTGAAAAAGAATTGTTTCAAAGGCCACGTTTAGTTAGGGTAGTGAAGTAATTGCTGACAAATAGAAGGAGGCAGCACTCGCACAACGCACCAAATTTTTCCATCTTTGTTTCTTCGTACATACTCGATGTACTTATACAGGGTGGGCCATATAGCGTTTGCTTTTTGAACCACCTATTTTTTTGAGAATGGTAACACAAATGACATGTCAAATGTGTTCATAATTTACTTAAAGGTTTGACATGTACGAAATGGGACGCTATACGCTTGAACAAAATTGGGAAATATTGAAAACCTATTTCCAAAGTGGTGAGCCTTCTTCTTCTTTTCCGATTTTCACTCGGTGGCTACGTCAATAAGCAAAATCGTCGGACTTGGGGCTCAGAAAATCCCCACGTTACTGTAGAGAAGCAAATGCATCCACAACGAGTCACTGTTTGGTGCGGTTTTTGGTCTGGCGGCATCATCGGGCCATTTTTTTCGAAAATGAGCGAGGAGCTACTCTCCAAAAATTGAAGAGGATGACATGGACGACATTTGGTTTCAACAGGACGGTGCAACTTGTCACACTGCCAAAGTTACACTCGAACTTTTGGCTACCGTTTCTGAAAGCCAAATAATCAGCCGAAATTCCGATATCCATTGGCCGCCTCGGAGCTGTGATTTAAGCCCGTTGGACTATTTTTTGTGGGGAGCCGTTAAGGACAAATGCTATGCGAACCAACCATTGATACTTTAAAACACGAAATCGAAGTTGCCATTCATGAAATTGGAGCTCAAACAATCGGAAATGTGCCAGTCGTGGCAGTCATTTGATCGATATTATATTTCGTTCATAAATGACAATGTTCAATCTTCAAAATAAAAAAAAAAGTTTTAAAAAATATTTATTAGTTTTTTTTATAGCCGATTCAAAAAGCAAATTTTACATGGCCCACCCTA
>JAYXIM010052178.1:0-10402 GCA_037575425.1 Anastrepha fraterculus | reverse complement strand
TTAAAGTAAGTGTAAATTCCAGCCGCGTCATTGATATTTCGAGAATCTCGGTTAATTATAAAAAAGGCTCCGACTCCATGCAGTATCCCATCACTTGTTTTGAGAGAAATATTACGAATTTTCCAATGAAATTCACAGGAGATGTTCATTTCGTGCTTATTTTGCTAAAACTAGCACCAACACTATTCTGTTAATAATAGTTTTTAAGTTATTTGTTGATAAAATTTGTCTTTTACCTTCACCAAATTTTGATAGAATAAGTGCATTTATCACACCATTTATATTGCATTTTTAAGTTGCTAACTCCAAATATCCCAGCTAAATTTACAATAACTGAAAAACATGGCTGAATGGAGTGCTGCCAGAAGCAAAAAATAAAAAAAATAATAGAATGCGATTGAAAACGAAGCAACATAGGAACATAATTTCCACACACTCTTTTCTGTTAGAATAATGAAGGAATGGGGGTTTACAACCTCTAAGGTGTATATATTGAGTTCATAAATATATATAAATACATTATCGATATGATTTTCGAAATACAGTTCCGCTTCACGTAAAACTCCTATGTGCAGCGGAGACGGTGTTGCACTATTAAGGGTTATTTTTTTGAAGTGCGGCCGTAGGCCGCCTACGCAGAAAAAAGTTTTACGCAAAATGTTTTAATTATTCTTTTTTATATATAGATATTTAATATATAAAAAAAAATCGCGCGATTTTTTATTCCAAATTTTCGCCTGCGGCGCTTTTTTTTCTTTTTTTTAAATATATGTATATATATATCATATATTCATAATATAGGGACAATTTATATTTGTAAATTTTGGATTTCTATTCATTTATTATCTTCTAAAATTGTTTATTTATACGATGTCTGGCAGCACTTCGGCTGGTTGTAGTAACCAAAATAGGAGGATTCTTGGTCAATTTTACAATTTTTAAACTCAAATAACTTAAAAACTATAAGCCTCCGTCAAGTGAGGTTTTCACTTTTAGATAGTAGAATACCCCCTCTACCCCCCTCATACCCCTTTTTTTAAAAGAGGCGGGGGACCAAATGGGTATTTTCCCATAAAAAACAATTTACAAAATATGGTAAATGAATAAACTGCATTTACTCGTTTCAACACTAATTATATTGCAATTACTTCGATACTTATCGATAACCAAAGATTCATTGCCACTGCTAAGTGCCCAGTGTTTTTCAAACAGTGCTTTTCACAGATAACTCGTTGTTGTTGTAGCAGTTTACTAAACCCTACCAGTGCGGTGTAATCACCGATCGACTTCGTCTAATAGCTTAAGCAGACGATGGTTTTGATCGGCATTAACGAAATAATGCGAAATCATCTCAGGAATGAAGTGCAACTAATGTGGATTACCATAAATGAAATGGATTAGCGGAATTTTTGATCACAACATTACCGAAAAAACACAGTGTATATCTATTGAAAATGAAAAATAATGAAACTTTTAAAGAGAAGCAGAAGAAAGACTGGATGCAATGCTAGTTGGCCTACAAAAATGCTAGTTTGTTTGGAAATGACATTCCTTGTTTTGATATTTCGGAGCAGTTTGAGAAGTTGTAATTTAAGATATTTTTAAATAAATAATTGTTTCCTAATATCAAGGCAGCTAATACCCGTATTTGTTGCCTGTGATCAATTTCTTACTGACAAAACTATCTAATGAGCAAATCAGCTGTTCATTAATCCACGTAACAACCATCTGTCACACTACAATTTTAATCAGAATTAACTGCGCTGGTAATCCACATTAACGGCGTCGTCTGTCTAGGCCATAACTCATCTAACGGTAGGCCCAAAAAACGTGCTGTTTCGACAGGTTGTGTTCCGAGGGAGAGGGGTATTAAGTGAGTAGGTTTGATGGGTCTTGTGAATAGGGTGTTAGTATCGTGCGGGGTGCCTGCACATGCCGGGCATATGTTGGATATGTCGTGGTCGATTCTGCATAAACGGAAGTTTAACATGCTGCAATATGCAGAACGTAATTGGGCCAAAGTTACTCGTGTCTCACGAAGCAGCTGAAGGTCTGCGTCTGCAATGGGTGATGGTTGGACTCTGGGAGGTGGATCAGGCTGTAGAATGTCTGCATTGGTGGTACCTCTGGCCTTGACCAGGAGCATGGAATCCGCATTGTGAAGGTGTTGTATGGTAAACATAAAGCGGCCTTCCATGACTGTCCTGATAGTAGTATTTTGAAAGGTATGGAGCTTTGTCCGCTGCGATTCACGAGTATCAGGCGACCAGAAAGGTGCAGCGTAATTTAGTACCGACCCACGTTAGTTAACCCAAGTGCTGCCGACTAACGATTTGAGGATCTTGTTGCGGTTTTGGACTTTAGTGGCAATTGCGATTGTATGGGCCGAGAACGAGAGCAAACTGTTGAAGGAGCCATCCAAAATTTTGGGGGTGCTAACGGTCGGTATTGGTGTGTCACATGGTGAAAAGAATTGAGAAGGTGTGGCCAATAATAGGCCGACTTTTAGCGGCACACCGGCTTATTCGGTCCGTTGTGATACTTCTGTGCGACAAGTGAACCTCATTTATTTTTCTTCGTGAAACCATTTCGTGGGTCTTATGAGGCGTAGGATTGGTCCCATCCCCACGCCAGATAGTCCGTAAGAGAATAGAAAAAATATTTACCTAAGTAGAAAAGTTGCTCTGATTTTAGCTAAGGCTGGACAATTGCAAAGGAAGTGATTAACTGTTTTTTTCCTCTTCCTCATCACTATAACTTCTTCAATATTCATGGGAGAAAACTCCTAGTCTCATGGAATGCCTGCCAAATAACCAATGATCGGTTCGAGCCACAATCTTCGAGATATCCTCTCTTGAGATGCTAAGCAGTTAGTTTGTCCTTTTCTTATTTATTTGCGGCCATAGTAACCTAGTTGTTACGCATGTATCTTCATCTCTCCATGCGCTATTGGCCTCTTGGATAATGTTGTTTTTGGTTATTAGTTTGCTCGTGTTCATAAGTATCCCAATGGCACTTCTATCACTGAGCAGTTAAAGAGTAGGAACTTTCCTGGCTAGCTCATCGGCTTTACAATTTCCCTCAATATGTGCCCTGGAACCCGAATAAGACTGATTTTGATTACTACATTCAGTAATATCCTTTAGACATTCCCGTGCAACTTTTGATCTTAGTATAGCCGCATTTATTGATTTAATGGCCGCCTGGCTACCTGGAATATATTTATTTTTTTAATGGAATGGTGGACTCTCTTCTTAATGATCTGCAGGAAATTGGACACATCCAAGCCTACGCAGACGATGTGTGCGTATTAATCTCAGGACGATCACTTGAAGTTATATGCAATAAAATGCAGGTAGCTCTAAATAAGATTGAGTATTGGTGCGAATTGCATGGTCTTTCGGTGACTGCTACAAAAAGTACCTTAGTGATTTTCACTAGGAAACGCAATATGGAAGGCCTATTACCACCCACATTGAAAGGGGTAACACTGCAACTGTCTTCTGAGGTTAAATATTTAGGAGTAATCCTAGATAGTAAGCTCACCTGGAAGAAGCTCGTCGAGCAGAAGGTCTCTCGAACACTAAAAGTCTTCTGGTAGTATACCATAAGAGAACCTTTGCAAGACATGGGGTCTAAGACCGGCGATAGTACACTGATTATTACATACGCCTCTGTAGTATGGTTAATTCCAGAGTAAAACCCCTAAACAGGCTACAGAGAAGTGTGCGCTTGGGTATCACAAATGCCATGAATACGACATCGGATGATGCCCTGAATGCCATTCTGAACTTGCAACCTCTAGATCTTCAAATTCAAAAGGAAGCAATGAAGGCGGCGTACAGGCTCAAGTTAAACGCAGTCTGGGGAAATGAAGTAAGCACTGGCCACTGTCAGATATATCACCAGTTGCCGGAGCGGTGCACACTGTTTTCGATGCCATTGGTTAATCGGGTGCCTGTCGTTAGCTTCGGTAGGAAGTATGATTTTTTGATCCCAGATAGATATCAATGGTTAAGTCCAGAGAACCTACTAACGGGATATTAGGACACTTTCTACACCGACGGATCCAAAGCCAGTGATGGAAGCGGACGAAGACACTAAGTACTTCTATGCCACAGGGCAGATGGTCACGCTATTCCTGACGGAAGTCTAAGCCATCTTGAATGTGATGTACTGGCTAATTGAGAAAAAGTGGCGGGGCAATAGTATTGGAATTTGTAGTGACAGTCAAGCTGCAAAACAGAACAGTCTTCCAAAACACAACAAAGTTAGTCTTATTTGCGTGCCTGGACTTTGTGTTATTACAGCGGACGAGTTAGCTGATAAACTGGCCAATGAAGGCTCTGCAAGTATGCTACTAGGCCCTTTTTAGGTGTCAATTATGCATCGATTCAACTATGGATTGACGACTTCATGAGGTATACCCATAGAGGACGTTGGTCTGGGTTGAACTCGTGCAGAGTAGCCAAGTGCTTTGTGAAAGAACCAAACAGAAAAATAGCGACCTTTCTCCCAAGACTCAGCACAAAGGACTTGGGAGTACTGGTGGGTGTAATCACAGAGCACAACGCCTGTGGTCAGCATATGGCTATCATGGGGGTCGTAGACAGCCCGATATGCCTATCCTGTGTTGAGGATGACGACACTGCAGAGCATTTTTCCTTTAGCTGTCCTGCATATTCCACAATCAGACTTGGGATATTGGGTAGCGATATACTGAGTGTGGATAAAGTTCATACTCTTCCTCTTTCGGATCTCTTAAAATTCATCAATGAATCCAAGAGATTTATGGAAGAGTGACCTCAAACTAAATTTTCCGTCTTACCACTCACTTTTTATTTTTCCTATCTCTCTATTCTTTCTACTGAAATCTATCTGGGTGTAGTACAATGGTCTACTGACTGAGTGCTTGGACTTGTCCAACCCCCACAAATTTAATCTTATCTCTAATGTAATGGAATATAAAGTATTAGATTTTTTTTTGCCAAAAACAACACTAAAATCATGACTTAACCACCGAATTTACCGATCTTGAACCAATGCGGTTTTTACCTATTCCCAAAACTGAAAACCCTCATGAAGAGCCATAGTTTTGCCTTATTGGGGACATACCAAGCGAATATATTAGCAGTGCTGCGAGGATTGATAAAAGCGCTGGCACAGTTGAAGCAGTTTCGTAGCTTCGCATACACGTAAGTATGTAAAATCTGCTTTTTGAACAATACTCACAGACTGGTTTCTATGTCCATTGAACACTTAATGTTACATCAAATTTTTTTCAAATCAGCATGTAAATTAATTATTTTTTATTTCACGTTAAATAAATATAAAACTACATTGTAAGCGACACATTAATGCTTATTACTATTATTACATTTTAGTTCTAGCAGGTTTCCTAAAGTTAGATCTACTTGGAGCAGTAAACTTGCAACATACATACGAATATGTATGTATAAATTAGTTGTGGATTTATTATTTTAATTTTTCAATAAATGCAATCACCTGCCTTTTTATCTAAATCTGCAAATCTCTTAGAAAATCACATACTTTTCTAAATTATTTCTTATGAATTTTTGATCTCTAATTTTTGGATATAAAATACCTACAAATGTTACATCCCGCGACAAAATGGTGACACATCAACAGTTTTACCAATTTTGAATATTTTTCTTTGTTGTTTTTCGTTTTTTTTTAATGTTCGTTGCTTTGTAGCCTTACAAAAACGATATAAATCCAGTTTTAAAATTTTATACAAAAATTAGAAAATCTCATCAAACTTTGCATCCGAACAACAGTTCGGCCAACAGTTTTTAATTAGACTTTCTAGAAAGCGTTTTGTTGTGAAGCTGTTAATTGAATTTTAGGGCCATAAAGTGTAAGCTGCATGAAAGAGTAATCCATAGATTTTTTTATAATTTTTATCTTTCACAAAAAGGCAGATGTCAACGTTCAAACTCTGGTTGTGCTACCATTTTGTCTCGTTGGTGTCTAACTGCTTCAACTACAAGTCAATATTTGTGCGGCTGTGTATTCTATGTAGACAAGTTGGCGCGCCGCTAGCACGACTCCTTGTTGCAGTCAACAAAATTGCTGAACTCTGTGGAATTTGGCGGACCCTCACTGTACAGGTATGTAACTGGCCAGAGGCGCGCAGCAGCAAAATCGCTCAATGATTGTAAGCCACCCGGTCGTGGCGGTCGTTGATATTCCTTATTCGAACTGCTATTATCGCTGGCATGCTTTTTCTTGTCGCTTTTGAGAGATGAAAATTTAATGCTGGAGTGTGTTTGTGTGATGGACGTCGTCGTTGTTTTGTTGCCAGGATAATAACGATCGCTACATTTACGCCACTGATCGGCTTCATCGCCCACAAAGCACCTGAATGAAGGGGAAAACCGGCCGCATAGTAATTTTTTGTTAGCAAAGTTGAATTTATCAGCCGAGTTACAGCAACTTACCATGGATAATCGAACCCCTGCGAGTAGCCACAGGGGTGCTCAGCCTTGCAGCAATAGTCCCACGAGCCAATTTCGCCACCATCGATCTCACACGAATAGAAGCCAGTTACGATATTTTTTTCACATGGACTGCTCGTGCGACAAGCCTTGCCGGCGACGGTATAATGGCGCCAAGCGACATCTCCTAAAGTTTTCAGGTTGAAGAATGTTTTTGAGTGTAAATTTTGTATACGTAATGCTTTTTTGTTAAATGGACCAAGACCAGGTAATAGCAAAATTATTTATACACGGAGATTGGTACTAAATGGTTAGGTTATTCGTTACAGGGTACAAACAGGCAAACAGACACTTGGGAGTTATAAAGTAAGTTAAGTAAGATAAGGGGCATTGCGAGCACAAGTATACAAGAACAATTAGGCCAGTAAGTAGAGTTTTAACTTATTTACAAAACAGGTTAATAGCTTAATTCAGTAGGTTTTCTTTGTTTTTTTTGTATTTTACAAGGAGTCATAGGTTTTTAGTAAAGTATGAGTAGTAATTACAGTTACATGCTAGACTTAAGTATTCACTATTTTGAGTTAGCTTTACACCACTGAAATTAAACCACTCGATTGGAAATCGCTAGACTATGCGCGCTTAGCTCTATATTTTTTTTCTTTAGATATAATCGATATTTTTTTTCCATTATCTATGCTTTGCAACTGCAACTGTTGTTATTTACACTAGTATTGAGGTGCAACAGGTTAGAAGTTTCAGTTTACCCGGTTCACGGAATATATCCATGCGGCGATCGTTGTTTACACGGGATCCGCCTATCGTGTTCACTTTGTCGCGGCAGGTCCAATCAAAGGGGTTCCATGCGAAGAGCCAGTAGTCGCGGTCATCGGTGTGCGTGTAGTGGACATTTATTTTGAGCTCAGTCTGATCGAGATCCGAAAGCTCGCAGTTGTAGGAAGTGGCGCGAGAACTATGCATTTAGGCAGGAGAGAAGAGGATACGATTAAAATGCTACACATTTTCTGAAATAAATATAATTATAGGTGCGTAGAAGAAGACAGCAGTAATAAAGTAATAAATTTGTCTAATGAAATTCTAGTGAAATTCGTGTTCTGGATAATGTGACGGCTAGAAACGACACTGAATTGTAACAGTGCATTAATTTTTTTTTATTCCATTTATTGTTAAAGAAATAAAAAAAAATGAAATATGCAGGGTCCGACACTCGAAGTGTAACCAACTTCAGACCGCTCACGGAGCTGGTGCCCATCTGTCAGTTGGCTAAATAATAGTCCAGAGTATTGTTTACAAGCGCGGGGAAGCATTTTTGCCAAGAGTAAACACGAAAAAAGAAAATCAGTAATGGATTTCAAACGTAAAAGTGTGATTGCATTATATTTGGCTGCCAAATCACAACCAGCGAATGTTCGTGAGCTCGAGCATCTTAAAGCAAATACATTTTTTTTGTACTTGTTAAAATGATACTGGTAGCATCGGGAAACGCCATGGAGGTGGTTATCAAAAGACTGAAACGTCACGTGAAGTAGCTCAAAAAGTGAAGAAGCGACTTGAGCGAAATCTCCGACGAAGGGCCAAATCAAATGGTGAAAGAATTGAAAATATCTGAAAAATGATCACAAAGGCAAGCCTTACAAGATCCAAAAGGCGATGATGGCCATGATCTCACACCAAAGCAGCAACAAGTCAGACTTGAGAGAGCGAAGGAGTTACTTCGCTTGGCCGAAAGCGGTAAATTTCCGAATATTGAGTTTTCTGACGAGAAAATGCTTCAAATTGAGCAATTCGTAAACTCCCAAAACGATAGGGCTTCCTTGACCGACCGTTCATTCGAGAAATTGAATCATCGATTGGCCACCAGAAGGCAGCACCTGACACAGGTAATGGTTTGGGTCGGTGTAACCGCAGATGGGCACTCTCCAATCGTTTTCATCGAGCCTTGCGTCAAGGCAAATGCGAAATATTACGGGAAAAGTATTCTGGAGGCTGCTTTAAAGCCGTGGACAGGCAAAAATTTCGGTGGCCGACCATGGACGTTTCAACAGGACTCGGCTCCGTCTCACAAAGCGCGAGTGAACCAAGAATGGCTGAAAAGCGACGTTCCGAACTTCATAACGTCCACACAATGGCTCTCAAATTCACCAGACGCGAATCCGATTGATTATTCTCTTTGGGCCTTTTTGGAGAGCAAAGGCCGAACTAAAAGATTCACCAGTCTCGAAGCGCTGAAAAAAGCCATGATCCGCGAGTGGGCCAAAATACCTGCAAGTCACATTCGGGCAGCTTGCGATTCGTTTCTGGACCGTCTCAAGGTCATAGTCAAGGCAGAAAGTGGTCATATCTAGCAAAAGTAAATTGATTCTTAATTTTATTTATTATTATTTTCACACATTTTTTACTTTGAACTGAATAAAGCGTAGCACTCTCCATTTGGCTTCCCATAGCAAGCACCACATTAATGGGTTTTCTTGAGTCGCGGACAGTATCGGGAGAGAACACCCACGAAATTCGAGAGCTGAGATTTTGTCAACCTCAGAAGATTCCTCGAACGCCTCCGATCCGCACGTGGCCATGAGGATTTTGTGACCTTATAAGTTTGTGTACATGCTCAGTGTTTGCTAAATTTTCAGAAGCAGACCGCAGGTGGTCAAGGCGATCCCAATTCTCGCCTTTCGCGAGGAAATCACCTCACAGATTGCCTGGCCTGCTCATCCGCCTCAAAGTTTCCCACAATGTCGCTGTGACCAGGAACCCAGATGAGTCTTATGTCAAAAAGTTCGAATGCAATCGAAAGGGAAGTCAGGAACCCAGATGACTCTTATGTCAAAGAATTCGAATGCAATCGAAAGAGAAGCCAGGCATACCCTCACCAGCTTCGAATGCACTATCATTGAGCCGAGGGCCCTAATTGCCGTTTGGATATCGGAGTAAATATTTTGACATTCTTGATATTAATACGCAGGGGAGTAGCCAATCAACGGCTTTTTTTATTGCGTCTACCTCTACTTTGAACACACTACAGTGATTCCGTAAGCTGAATTAGAGTCTGATGTGGAGCTCCTCGCAGAATACTCATCCAACAACCCTCCCTTCAAAGTGCGAGCCATATGTGAACAGGCTACCAGGCTCTATCTCCCAATGTAGTACCCCGTGCACTCCTTCGTTTCTAGAATATGAGTGGAAAATGTTCCGTTTAGAATAAGCGAGGGTGTACATGGATCGAGACAGAGAGATGAACCAGAAGAATGAAGCAGAGGGATGAACCAGAGGAAAGATCCTGGTACCCTGAACCCTGTGAAATATATGGTACTTTATTGTATTGCAAAAAAAACTTATAAATCAAGGTTCCAAACTTTGAGAAAAGATCACAAAAATTACGAAAAATTGTTATAAAAAATTTCCAAGATTTTAAGCAGAATCTGTATAAAACTTTGGGTATTCGATTTTTGACAATTTTTGTTTTCCTGTTTTTGATGCGATATTGCGAATATTGTAAATTTTTATTTGGCGCTTACGCCCTTTATTGGCTGTTTGGCCGAGATTCTCCGCCAATCTGCGTCCCTCGGAAGGCCCTACAGTTTAAAGCCGATTTCGAATGGTAGATGGATTTTATGAGGAGGTTTTTTATGGCAGTAGTACACTGGCGGTTTGCCATCGTCTGCCGAGAGATGAGCGCTGTTAGATAAAACCTATTCTATTATTTGACGTTTTATGCACGGCATTTGGCTACCGCGGGCCACAAGCGTGCGGCGGAGCACAAATGTATGTATTTATTTGTTTATCCTTCCTCTTAAAATAAAGAAGGAGCACCAAAACAGAGAAAAAACCTGTGCTGTAATATGTAAATCGTAAGCTCACTGAAGCCGCCATAGCCGAATCGGTTGATGCGTGATTACCATTCGGAATTCACAGAGAGAACATTGGTT
>JAYXIM010052177.1:0-10413 GCA_037575425.1 Anastrepha fraterculus | reverse complement strand
TACATAAACCCTTCAAACTACGAGAAATACAACAAATATTTTAAAGTACATATTTATGAGAAGAATCTGGTATTTTTTAAGAGTGTGATAATGTTGATCACATCGCCACGGTCAAATATATACATTACAGCCCGCTTGTACCACTCTTTTGTTTTTCCCAAAATTGAGTAGTACGAAAGGTACTGGCCTGCCCTATCAACACCTTTCATATAGTTGTTGTATTCTATTACGCATTTTGGTTTCATTATTTTTCCTCAGTGGGCCAATCTGTATTGAAGCTTTCTAATAGTTCACTTGAATGGATATTCGAAAGCATCCTCACTTCTCTCTTTGACTGCCAAATTTGTACTAAGACGTCTCCATTTCTCCGGAAAATTGACTATCCGCGTTGCAACTTATTATTTTTTTATTCATATGGAACTCCTTGGTTTACCTCTTTGGAAATATCGGTGTTTCTAATAATAGATCTGTTGTCCAATATTCATCGATAGTACTTTTTGGAATTTGGCTCGTGAGAATTAGTAATCCTAAAAATTTCTTGAATTCGCTAATAGTGAGGTCCGCCCATTTTATAGATTTCTTCTTTTTAAGGTAATTTACGACGTTTTGATGGTGATATCGGTTAGTTTCTGTTACCATCATTTCGTAGAAATTATCATCAAGAATCACACCCAAAGATCCTTCAATCTCGTTCTGTGGTAAAATATTTAACCCCTTTCGATCCAAAAACGGTTCTTTAGTAGGTGGAATGTCGACTTCAGGCCATTGAGGTATAATTTCTTGTTCATAATCATTTTCGCTTTCATCATCGCTAATCGGAAGTGAAAAAACTCAGGTCCTTCTCATAGGTCGCATAGAACCATCCCTATCACTACGGTCAATATCACTATCAGTATTATCTATATCAAACCCTCTTTCATCGCAATCAACGTCAGACAAATCCACATTGAAGGATTTCAAAATTAATTGTAAGTAAATCCGGTAAAGGACAGAGGCTGATCGACTTTGCCGGGGCCCGAAACATGGTAGTCTGCAGCACCAGATTCCAGCATAAGAAGTTTCAGCGACCTGGCTGTCTCCTGATCGAAAAACACGAAACCAGATCGATCATATTCTGATAGATGGATGACACGCTTCTATTGTATTAGATGTACGTACGATCCGAGGACCCAACATCGGCTCGAATCACTACCTTGTTGCAGCCAAACTGCGCACACGCCTTTGTGCAGCAAAAAACGTACATCTAACTACGCAAAGAATGTTCAACAACGAAAAGCTGCACTCACAACAGACAGCCAGAAGATTTGCCACTCGACTCTCACTCCTGCTCTCAGAGAGTACTGCCCAACAAACCGGCAGGCATGAGCAATGGAGGCACATTTCTCGTTCTCTACGTACCGCCGCCGAAGAAGAAATCGGATTCCGGCGAGCCCGCAACAGCTGGTACAGTTGGTACGACAAGGAATGTCATGCTGCCGCCAAAAGAAAAGATGCTGCCTATAGAGCCACTCTGCGATCGGGCGCAACGCGAGCCATGTAGGATCGCTACAGAGAGCTAAACAAGGAAGAGAGACGTATTATACGAAAGAAGAAACAAGAGACCGAAATACGTGAGTGCGAAGAGCTTGAGATGCTGGCCAATAGGAACAACGCCCCATAATTCTACCAGAAAGTTCGGCGCCTTAAAGAAGGTTTTAAGACCGGCGTGTTTTCCTGTAAGAACAAAGACGGCGATCTGGTGTTTGACGTACAGAGCAATCTTAAATTATGGAGGGAACACTTTACGAACCTGTTACATAGTGACAGCTGCGAATGTCACTGAGAATGTGAAGATCCCGATACCCCAATCGTTGACAACGGAATTTTCGTTCCGCTACTCGACCATGTCGAGGTGAGAATAGCGATAACGCGGCCAAAGAACAACAAATCCGCGGGAGCCGACGGACTGCCGGCTGAGCTATTCAAACATGGCGGCGAGTAACTGGTAAGGTGCATGCATCAGCTCCTACGCAAAATATGGTCGGATGAAAGCATGCCTGCCGATTGGAACTTAAGTGTGCTCTGCCCAAACCATAAGAAGGGCGATCCTTCAATTTGTGCCAATTACCGCGGGATTAGTCTTCTAAATATCGCCTATAAGGTTCTAGCGAGCGTATTGTGTGAAAAGCTGAAGCCCACCGTCAACCAACTGATTGGACCTTATCAGTGTGGCTTTAGACCTGGAAAGTCGACAACATGGACGATGACAACATCCGATGAAGCGACGATTGGAGTGTTTGCGGCAAAGATTCTGCTCAAGGTTTTTGGACCTTTGCACGTTGGCAGCGGCGAGTATCGCAGGCGATGGAACGATGAGCTGTGTGAGTTTTACGACGACATAGACATAGCGCAGCGAATAAAGATCCAGCAGCTACGCTGCGTTGGAAAGATCAGGTGGAGAAGGACTTAGCTTCACTTGGTGTGTCCAATTGGCGCCGGTTAGCACGAGAAAGAAACGACTGGCGCGCTTTGTTAAACTCGGCCAAAATGGGGTAAGCGGTTAAGCGCAAATTAAGAAGAAGAAGAAGAAGAAAAGAAGAAGAAGAATTTGAAAAACCGAACAGCTTCAAACTACAAAACATACTAAGTACAAATATAAAGGGGCGCATGAATTGTGCAATGTGGTTATAAACTGTACTAATGCTACTCCCGCCTTTAAGGTACAGTCGAGCTAAATCATATTACTACGACTCCCGCCTTTAATGTGTTAAAATTCCGAGATAACGGGATTTGTTCCAGGATTTAGATATTCATTATTTTACAAAAAAACAAAACTCAACTTAACTTGAAAAAAAAAATGAATCAATATTTTTGGGATCACGCTTCTGCAAGTTCTTGATTTCGGGATTAGTATCGGGACTTAGATATTCATGATTTTGCAACAATTAAACTCGAAAAAGTTTTATCAAATGTTCGGGATCTCCCTTCTACAATTCGGATTTACATTCGGGGGTACGATTTCGGGTTAGCCCGGGATTAAGATTTTCATTATTTTGTAACAACTTAACAAAAAGAATTGCATAAATATATTCGGAAATTAGATACTCATGTTTTTGACACAACTTAATTCGAAAAAAATGCATCGTTATTATTATTTCGGTAGCAAGGGGTAAATATGCAACTTACTGGTCCTGAGGCTTTCTGTGGACTCACAAAAGGCCACATTAATAAATTCCTTAGGAAATGGGAAGAAAGAAAACCTGCTGCGCACTGGCTAAACTGTGCCGGTCAGCGTCAAGCCAAACTATTCCCAAGTCCCAACTAAGGAATATCTGACAAACTTCTCTCACTAAGCAGAGTAGATCTGCGTTTTTAACAGGATATCTTACAGGTCACTGTAGCCTGAGGTATCATCTAAATAATATTGGTCTATCTGAGATCAATGTCTGCCGCTTTTGCGAAATGGACATTGAAAGCTCAGAACATGTGCTTTGTGAATGTCCTGCGTTGGGCAGACAGAGACTTCATCACCTTGGTGGTATCGTAGTATCTCCATGCAATCTTTGGAGCAACAAACCTAAAATTGTGCTAAAATTTTTAAAAAGCCCAAAACTCTAGGGTTACAAAAATAGGTCTTTCACAATAGATCAGCTCTGGTCGCAGTGCGTAATGGCCTTCTAATAATAATAATAATTATCTCGGTATTTCGGGATTGGGACCACCATTCAGATATTCGTTATTTTGCAACAACTTAGCTTGAAAAAAATGCAGCAATATTTTCAGGATCTCGTTTTAAAATCTTCTGTTACAGCCAAAGATTTTCCGCCCCCATTTCATATGCTTCGTAACAAATTGCAAATCCCGAAAATTCTTGTCTAATAATCCCAATATTTGCGTGACTTAAAAACACCGAAATCCAGGGATCCCGGGATTCTCATCTCTAACTCACAGTTACGTTCATAATCATATCCATTGTAGGCGCTTCCATGGGCCTTTGTAGTAAGGCGGCCAGCATATTTGAGCTGCTTTAAAACGAGCAACGATTTGGCTTACTGCAGTGCTGCGCTATGTCAAGTTGAGCAAAGAGTTGGTATGCAAATATCCGTGGACGTGAATGTGTGTGTGAGTGTTGGTGCACAACCAAATAACCGACACACTTTGCCGGAAGTCGCCGAAAAAACGGCCGTATAAATTACCCGCACTAGGCTACTTTAAAGCACACACACACACATACGAAGTTGGACGTGCCTATGGAGAAATGTAGCTGCATTCCAACGTACTCACTTCAGAATGTATTAGCAACGTCATCGCCTGGCTTTGTAGCAAGCCTTTAAACGTATTGTTGCGGCTTGCCAAGTCCAGGTATGCTCTTTGGTTTGGTTTGGCCAGCACCTTTTAGGTTTGATTTGCCTCTAAATAGCAACCTGGCTGGCAGCTTGTTTGCCTCGTTTAAATGCCTTACCGGTTTACGGGTGCAACAAGGTCATAAACATTTTCAAGACATTAAGTGGAATTGTTTAGACATTTTATTGCTTTTTTCTATTGTTCAGTCTAAATGGCCGCTCGTGTGTTTATATGTATTTGACTCTGTGTGTATGTGACCAGTTCTTTGGCGTCTAGTTTGGCTCAAGGCTGTGCTTAATGTGTTTTTGCCTTGGTAGCGACTGTTGCCGGCAAACTATGATACAAATGATATAGAAGGGCGTACACTCATACATGCGAATGTGAATTTGAATTAAAATTTTAAAGCCACTTAAAGAAAATTAAGCGGTTTGAAGTTTTTAGTACTACTATAACTTTACTATCATACTTTACACGAAAGCCAAAATTTTGTCTAAATTTTTTTTTTAATTTTTAACTATCTATTATTTTTGCCCAACAATTTTCAATAAGTTAAATGTACCATTCTAGGTGTTACTTCACTTTTGAATTGGACTGTCTGCACCTTCCTCGTATATTTAGTAGGAAAATTCATGTTTCAGAAGAGCAACAATTAAGGAATTCCTCCAATTAGTGGTATGAGTTTGTTTGTGGAAGTAAACTGCAAAGGCTAATCGTTCGTTGCTGTGAAAGTTCCATTAAAGAGTCAGATTCCTTCCTTACTTCAGAAAATATATATAATATTTGTACTATTTTGCTTGCCATCTGCTATAGAGTGGTCAGATCAAGAGGATTCTAAGTAAGTAATCTACAATAATGCAATTTTCTAAAACAGAAACTTAAAATTATGAACATTTTAGCGGCGCAATGAAATTTGTTTCAAGGTAGGTGCTTAGTTCCAGCCTCTTTTAAACTACACAGAATCAGTAGAATTTTAAGCGGAATACGTCCGAGTAATCTAAATAAAGTTATATTGAGCCCTATCATAGAAACCGTCGTAGACAGTTTTTCGTAGAAACTAATAAATTGCGATCATACAATTCGAATAGCACCGAACGTACATTCGAAATTCGTAGAGTAGCATTCACTGAATACCCTCGTAACGTCAAATCTTACAGTTTCGTATAATTTTTCTACGACAACGTTAGACTAACGGACAAAAATTAGAAGGAGTAACAAAAAGAAAATTTAAAAGGAAACAAATAAGAAACCTGTAAAATGTAAGTCTTATATTAACTAAACTATAAAAAAAGGAATTTTTGAACTATATGTACTTTTATTTGATTTTCACAGGCACAAAGTTGTAACAACACGGCAGCAGTATGCCACTCTGTTGGAGCTAATAAAGGAGAAGCCAGGGATTGCTCAGGGGTTCTCCAAATGCTCAAAAGAAGAGGTAGCCGAGTTTTGGCAAAATGTTGCGAAACAGTTTAGCAGTATGGGCCCACCAACCAAAGACGTATCAAGCTGGAAAAAGTAATAAAGGGCTGTATATAAGTACATTATCCGTTTGCACAACATATTTTTATTTCAG
The DNA here is from genome assembly GCA_037575425.1 of Anastrepha fraterculus. Lineage (NCBI taxonomy): Eukaryota > Metazoa > Arthropoda > Insecta > Diptera > Tephritidae > Anastrepha > Anastrepha fraterculus. The sequence goes on along the minus strand of JAYXIM010052177.1, from coordinate 4,520 downwards.
GTGTGGTTAGATTGGAAGGCTTATATAAAGCGAAAATTGTCCGAAAACAAGAGGGAGCAAACAACAACTGGCGGTGGTCGATATGAGTAGCACCATTTCAATGAAATGGAAGAAGAAGTCATCAGACTGACCGCTTTAGAGACCAGCACGTACAGTATCACAGGCACAGTAAGTGTGGGACTACCTGCTACTGTCGAAGCAGAAAATAGTGGACCCAATCCGGACATACTCATGCTGTCGGATAACTGCAGTCCTTCTTTCACGAGACGTGCACTAACTGTCCAAAAGCGAGTCGATAAAAGTGCTGCAGATCTTATTAAAGAGCAGCTAGCGCTTCAAAAGGACTTCCAAGCAAAGAGTCTGCAGCATTTTGTACAGCAAGATATGAAGCTAGACAATCTCGCTTCGACTATGCAGCGAATGTGTTCGGCACTTGAAAATATGTGCTACCTGAAAGCAGCCGACCTGGAAGAAACGCGTTGGCACCATAAGGCTATTGAGGAATTGATTCACGCAGTTTAAAAGCAATTTCAAAAAAATGATTTCAAATTATCTTTTATATACACATGTATGTGCATATATTTATTTGCAATAAACTAGTTTAACCGGCGTAAGTTGTTACACCCCTGAATGATAAAATACTTTTGTTTTTATTTTGGGTTTGTTTATTAATTGAAGAAAAGAGTTTTAAATGTAAAAAAAGGTCGAATTGTAGGAATAATGATTTTCTTTCGGTCACTGGTGCACTTCTCGTAAAGAAATAATCCTCTATGTGTTCACTTTGGGGAAAACCTACTTACTATATATACCAAATTTCAAGCAAACATAAGCCGCTCCTTGGTCCATCATAGAAAAGATTTTTACGCATACTTTGTATTATATATACAAAATGCATAGTCAAAATTAAAAATTTGAATTAAACCTTTTTAAAAATAATAAATTAAACACAATTGATTTATATATATATATATAACAAGACTAATAAGTACATAAAATACATATATATATATATATTATTAAGCCAAAAAAATACATTGTCTTGTTTTATTTCTGATATTATATTCGTGTGAGTGTACTGGATATAGATTGTCTTGTCTGTGAAGCAGCGTCGTTATATGTTGATCGAGAAGGTTCATAAGTTTGGTTACAATTATACTCAACGTTTTCTGAAATATTATCAACCACGCCATAGTGAATACAATTGTTGTGTAAGGCTGCAGCACCGTTAACAATTTGGCACATCTTCAAGGGTTCCGCTAAACTGGAAGCTCACGAGCACCCAGAAGATACCTAAATCGGTTTTTAAATACATCTATAGTCCCTTCTATGATGTTTCTCGCTTTTGCATGAGCTTTATTATAGTTACTTTCGGGGCTTCCAGTTGCAAGTGAACGAAAAGGTGTCATTATCCAAGGCTCAACGGCGTATCCAGCATCTCCTATGTCATACATAAAACCATTAAGATTTTAACAAAAGTTAATTTATATGTGCGTATAATATATAAAACATTCAGGACTTAGGAAAGGCCGCCTAATTTAAGCTGTAGTTTTTAATAAACCTGTGCTATAAAAATATGTTAAATAAAATAAAGTCATTGAAGTTGTGTATATATATACACAAGTGTACTAACATTGGCTCGTCGACATCGAGTGGATCGCTTGCGCCCCTTAATGATTTTCGCAAAATTTTCATATTCCCTCTTCTGTCGGGTTGCGTGATAAGGCCGATTATCTTTCTTTGTCTCTCGTCCCCAGGGCTCTACTCGGCATGGATACTGCATTTAGCTCCAGAGTTTCCGTTCAAGCCTAAGCGTTCCTCTCATTACTTCCGCTAAAATTACGATTAATTTTCCAATAGTGAAGAGATTCCCATTTCCGTTTGCCTAAATCAAATTTCTGAGATTGTTATGGAATCTTCAAGTAAACACAATTACACTGCGAACATTTCCTATACAGCCATCGTTAGTTGCCGTCATAATTTGTTTACTCACTGACGGCTATTGACGCAAAAGATGCACAAAAGTGTCTCATCATAACAATTTGTTACGCCTAAAAGCACGCTAAAGTTTTTGGTAAACAATAAATAGCGACTGTTGTTGATTTCATTTATTTGCAGTAGTAGAAATAATGCACATAAAATTTTGTGAGTAAACACTTCTAGTGGCACAGACAAATTTGATACTTTGCTGATTATTTAGTAAAATTTATTTACCAAGGGTACTGTTGGGTCGATAGAAAAGAGTTAGGGGAGTGACGTGAAGCATACGATGATGGAAATGATTGCCTGAGTAGATGAAAGGGGTAGGTTTCAGTTAAGTTATAAGTAATTGTAATTGGAATCTTTATTAATTAAATAAAATTGGAATTTTAATTGTGATTGGAATAGTGGTGGTACTTCCATTTATAGTTGTATTCGCAATTTTAATTATTATTGCAGTTACAATTGTATTTGGTATTTTTATTATAACTATAACTGTAATTGTAATTGTAATTGTAATAGTAATGGACATCGTAATTGCAATTTTAATGGTACTTCAAATTGTAGATATGATTATAATGGTAATTGTTCTTGTAATTGGAGTTGTAATTTTAATGGTAACTGTACTTTAAATTCTAGATGTGTTTATAATGGTAATTGTTGTTGTAATTTTAATTGCAATTGTGATGTTTTTATGATTTTATCTACAATTGAAGAGTACATCCGTGGTAAGTACATGCGGATCTACAGGATAAAAAGGGGTTCGGTTCGAAAGGCCTCACATACCCCGAGAATCTCCAGCGGTAGGGCTGTAAAGCTCATCAGGATCGCCACCAGTAAGATCCTGATTTCGATATACTAAAAAATATTTCAGATCAGACATTCTATAGACTGGTGAAAGTAGTACTCTATCATCTCAGTATAGGAGGGTGACACCTCACCGAAATTGCTGACAGGCTAATGCCACAACTGCCTTCGTCCAGTTAAAACTTGGCAATCCTTCGGGTACGTTCCTCGTACGTCGCCATTAAGTTGGTGGTGCAGGCACAGTTGAGAAATCCTGACTACTTCTTGCACTTTTGTCTGTCTCCTGTCCTTAGCATGGCCTCCCTGCTTGCATAGATAATCATGGGGAAACTTAGGGAGGATAGCGGCCTGAAGCCGGCACTCTAAAGAACTGAAAATGAATAAGCAAAATTAAAAACAAACAACCGGGGGAAAATAGATGGTCGAAATGACATCGTGGATCCAAGCCTCCAACAGCCTTCAAAAGAAGTAGCCTACTGCTAAGATCCCCGTCGACAAAGAACGCACCCATTCTGAATGCAACTAGGAAAGGACAGCCTTTAAACGGAACGGCAACGAGCACCCTACTATTAGCATTCAGAGGAGGGAAGCCTTCTGCACTAGCACTGGAGGGCTACATCCAGCGTAGTACACGCCAACCAACACGTCTCGTCACTCCCACTCCAGCAAATGGCAAATGACAGTAACGATCGCTACAAAAGAGAGCGCGTCAATCGGCGCAATTGAGATATCTCTTCGTTTGAGCTGATTAAAAAATTACGAGAATGGAGGAAGACGCAATCTTCCAATGCAAGGTCGTGGTACGTTCTATGCTACGTTCCTGCTACGTTCAGACACCTAAAGAGCATTAGCAACGAAGTAAAAGTTCGAGTATCTAAAATGGCTGAGCTGCTGGATGTAACGTTGAACTGCAGACGTTCGTGGAAGGTAGCAGAAGATGGAAGGGCACTCTCGAATCTCCGTAAGAACTTGAGAAAAAAATGATTAAGGCTGACAGACAGTTAGCAAGAGCGTCAAACAAAAGAAGCCGAAGGATAAGTTAGCGGAGCCAATAAAAAGGAGCAAACTACGACTATGACACCTAAGCCCAGAAGCTGTTGTGAGAAAACCTGCAGAAGGCCACATTTAAGCAGATGTGCTGAAGGACTTGCGCGCGAAGATTCAATTACTATGAAATGCTAATTACGATTATAATTATATTTATAACTGTACTTGTGGTTGTAATTGTAATTGTAATTGTGATTGTACAGTAAATTTAAATATTACTGTACTTGTAATTGTAATTTAGTAGTAACGGTATTATATTGGTAATTTTAATTGTAATTTTAAATTATTTGTAATTATAGTGTAATTGAAATTGTTGTTGACTTGTAATGGTATTGTATTTGTAATGGTAATTACATTTGTAATGGTACTTGTAATTTTAAATTATTTGTAATTGTAGTGTAATTGAAATTGTTGTTGACTTGTAATGGTAATGTATTTGTAATCGTAATTACATTTGTAATGGTAATTGTAATTTTTAATTATTTGAAATTGTAGTGTAATTGCAATTGTTGTTGACTTGTAATGGTATTGTATTTGTAATGGTAATTGTAATTTATAATTATTTGAAACTGTAGTGTAATTGAAATTGGAGTTATATAGTAATGGTATTGTATTTGTAATGGTAATTACATTTGTAATGGTAATTGTAATTTTTATTTATTTGAAATTGTAGTGTAATTGAAATTGTA